>BMAV01005263.1:94300-112460 GCA_019973955.1 Trichonephila inaurata madagascariensis
CAACAGTAAGATTCTGATGATTAATTGTAGTATATTTAAAGTACTTAACTTTTTTACAATATAATTATTAATCACGTCTTTGGAATCTTCTAAATTTGAAAAGATTAAAGGATAAAATGTATAAATTTGGCTTAGTTAAAATTCTAATGAATAGTTTCGAATATTAAATCTTGCTCCAAATAGTTTGTTTTGGCTTTAATTCTCATAAAAAACAAACACTTCTTCGCTTTATTGTAAAACTAGAGCAATATTTTATTAATGTATAATTTAAGCAAAAATAATTTCACCTAAGTTATCTGTGAAACATTGCTTTGGAATTCTTGATTTAAATGTTTCGAAAAACATTTTTTGGAAATCACTGATTTATTAATGGTGGTGATGGAGGGGGGGATGAAAAGTTCTTCATATATTAAATAACATGAAACTTTTGCTTTGCATCAATTGGCTTGCATACGAGAATATAACCTTTTTCTTTATAGTATTAATTTTCCTTCAAGCGTATTCCCAAACCTGATTAACAAAAATAGTCTTTCTTGAAGAATAATTTCATGTGTTCTCTTATTTTACACTTTTGATTTTTTATTTAATTTCAAATGCGATGTAAAATAATTAGTCTCTTCCTTCATGTTATTAGGCATTCTGATGAGTTTGCAGATTTAAAAATACCGCATGTAACGCCAATTTTAATTAAAGTAACGAAATTGACGGGTTTGCTTAAGATCTGACAAGGAATGAATTTATTATGGTTGCCAGCTAATTATATTTGAGAAACCATGTTCGTCTGATTTATCTAGACAAAACAAAATAATTAAAACGATTTTGATAGCTGTAAGTTGAAATTAATATGATTGTTTCTTTTTTAATTGCCTTACAAAAATAGTCTTGTGTCACTCAAATGTCAAACGAGTGTTTAACCCTTTTTATATTTTTATAATGGATTAATGTTCGTTTGAGTCCTTGAATTAATTTAGAACGTCTTCTTAAGTTGATTGGGATTATATATGTATGATGTTTAGAATTAGTGTAATGAAGTTTTAACCTGGCACTTTACGCGCAGGGTATGTCATACCCACCGCCTAACTTTTTTCAAGACTCCATCTAAACCTTTTTCGGAAAATTAATAGTTTCTCGTGTAGGGTCATATCCTTTAGGGTCATATCCTTTAAGAAGCTTTAGATAGTAGGTGAATTCTAAATGTATATTTTTCGATACCGCCTCTTCGGGTATGTCATACCTTGCCCGTGAATCGCCATTACAGTTCTGAATGCATGGGCACGCTTTAAAATCTTTCTTATGCAATCGTGCATTGCTGTAGTTATGATTAAGAAATGGGATATTTAAGTAATTTAATAGATACAGTATTTAATAGAAAGAGTAGAGATATATATATAGTAAAAGTATTTTCGAATGAGAAAAGTCTTTTTGCGGGAATGATAAGGAAGAATCGAACGATGAAGAGTAAAACAGCAAGTATGAGTCCTTTACTGAAAAATCTATGCAGATAATTTAACTGAAGGAGTAATTATCGTCCTTGATAAAAATGAAAACATTATATTCAATGGCTAGAAAATCTAATCGTTAATCTATAACAATATTTTTCATGTTGTTAAACGTTGCGACAGTAAATGCTCAAATTATTTTGTTGTCAGAAACCACCTACTAAACATCGAACCAGACGCTGATTTCTGAAGTGTTTTGGATTTAGATATTAACAGAAGATGGTAAAAACCAACAAGCAATGCTTCTACGAAATTAAAAAAATTTTTTTTAAAAATTAAGATCCAGTGAAAAGATTGCACGCACTCACGACGAAGACTAAAGGAGTGTATAAACAATGTATAATGTAATATAGAAGAACTAAATTTACGTATGAAAAGTGTAATAAATATATTGAATTTTTTTACTTTTCTCTCTTTTTCACCTTTGTACGGAAATTTTAAGGTAAAAACAGAATGTAAACACCCTTGGGTATCAGATACCCTGCGCGTGAAGTTCAGGTCGTTTTTTTTTTTTTTTTTGCGGGTTAAGTGCCGGTTAAAATTAAAAATTGCCGTTTATTTTTAAATCTTTTTTTCAGTATTTATTGAGAATAAAACGATTTTTTAAATTTAAGTTGCATATTTTTGAAATGCACGTTTTCATACAAGTAGTAATATTTTTTCTCGTAGTAATTTCAAAAGATACATTTAAGTAAAATGTACTTCCTTTTAGAAAAGCATTTTTTTTTTTTGAAAATTGCTGTTTAAATTATTATTTTTTATCCATAAATCTGAGATATATTTGCTTCGATGTATCTTCGTAAAAATGAAACACGCTGAACATTTCTTTGCACAAGTTAACCAAAAAAATAAACCAGTATACAAATGTTTTTATTTAATGCATTTAAGTTAAAATATATTTCCCCCCTATGGGCTGCAAATTAGCAATTTAGCATTTTGCAGACACGCTAAGTCCCAAAATGTGAGATCCATTTCAGTGGTGGCAACAGCTAGTGGCGGATCTCACTACCAAATTTGGACGCTTGAATTAATCTAATTCAAGCTCTCGTTGGATGCTGAATGTCACCTTGATTTAATTTTGTCGAGAGTACTAGATTCAAATGGATACTCAAAGGATTTTTACATGCCATATAGTTGTATGACATGCTTGCTTACGATTTTCGCATACAAAAAATTTATCGACTCCAGCAGAGGTCGAACCCGCAACCTTGAGCTTACGAAGGGGGCGCGATACCTATAAGCTACCGGAGATGTTATTAAAATATACTAATGCCGAAATGATTTTTAACAGTTGTCCTGTTGCAAAGGAGATAATTAAAAAATTTTATAGAAAATCCTTATTTTTAAATTTTTTTCTCAAATATTTTTGGATTTCTATATATAATTCCTTAAAATGGTTTGTTGTTGTTGTTACTAATGCCATCTGATTGGCAAAGGCCAGATCAAGGCTCATGAAATTCATCCTGGCAAAGGGCTAAGTGATGCCTGTCATTAGCCGTAGCTTTGAGCACAATACAGGTGACAGAACGATTTAGCTCGGTTTCACCCCAGTTTTGCTGGAGAACACCCTGTGGGTGGTCAGGAGCCTCCCACCTCTCTTCCCCTTCCACCAACCTCAGGAGAGGACTTGCGGCTCGATGACTATTTAAAGTACCCCCATGCCGCGAAGGCGCTATACATTTACAAACATCCATGTCTTCTCCGGGATTCTAACCCTGACCCAACAGTACAGCAGTCAGCGTCGCTAACCATTATACCGGATGGGCGATTTAAAAATGGCTTAAAGCTTGGCTTGTGATCTTAAATATGTTTGTTTAAGGTTGTTTTCGGTTAATGTTAAAGAATAGGAACCGAATTTGGAACATTTTTTCAGATGTAAAAAAAATGAAAAATTTATAGGATATTCTGACTTCACTATCCTTTAGAAAGCAGCATTTTTTATAAATACTTCCCTTTTTTAACAGAGGTGATTCATTTTTTCTGGTATAAAATGTGTTTCGCGTTTTTTCTCCTATACCGTAATGTTAGATGGGCTATGCCTTTCCTTATTAAAATGAAAAAGTAAGTATTCATGGGATATTTTGAAATTTTTAAAAACACTATATTATTAACAGGGATACGAGCTATTATTCTACAAATTTTCATGGAAATCTGTCTGAAAATGTGCTTCGCGTTTAGTTCAAGCTCTCGTACTTCTACCGAAGACAGCCTTAATATAAATTGAATAAATGACGCTGACTTTCAGAATTTTTTCAAATATCGAATTCTTGCAAGCTGCTACTTAATCATTCATTTTTTCATAACAGGGGTCGGCAACCTATGGCACACAGTACAATTCTCAGTGGCACTCTGCATTACTCTACAAATTTGGCAATTTTTGAGTGGATGGAAGTTGATAATTTTGTATAATGAATCTTATTTGACAAACATCTTCAGAATGAAAGACATTTAGGGAATTACGAAAAAAATCTAAAAAATAACTCCCTAGACAAATTTACAGCTATTTTGTAACTTATGGAATCTCATTGCTTGAGAAATTTAATTGTTTGAAGAGAGAAAATTGCGTGTATTCTGGTTTCCGCAAAAATTAGGAAATCTGTTTCAATTCTTTATAATTTTATAAAATCCATATTTTTTTCGATATACTAATGTAAAGAATGTTCATTTGGTTATAGAAAGCCCAGAGCTATTTAATTTTTTTTCAAATATCATGACATTATTAATTATTCAGATAAAATTTGTATTTTTGCAGCTTTAGTTACCCACAGACACTGTCGCATTAGGCTGTGGTGATTTGAAAAAGAAAATTTTTTTTTTTATTTCGCTAAAGTATAAAAAAGGAAGGAAGAAATGTTCTTTGTTTGTTTTAAATCATATTATAAGGCATACTGAAAATTTTACTTTTTCAGTACCATGTAATTTTAAGCTAAATGACACTGGCGTAGTGAGTTCTGAGTGGCCTTATATCAAAATTCCTTGGGGTCTCTTATTTTGGGACTTATGACATTTTACAACTATTTTTTTTGTTTTTTTTTTTGCACATGTTGGGGCTCTTGGAGCTTGGGGGTGCTGTATCATTGATTGATACGGCGGTAGTTACGCCCTTGCTAAATAAGCCATTTTATAATTTTCTCTTTTTATGATTCATTTAAGTCAAGATGTCATTTTCTACTGTTTTCACTTGCCTAAATTTAGTTAAAAAAAAACAAATAATGTAAAAAAAAAAAAAATTAAGTCAATTCCTACTTAGATTAATAAAGAAAAATCTTATTTCAGCTGCTTTTTATTCAATAATTACAATTAATATAAATATAAATGTTAATATTAATATCGTATTATCATCCAAAACGATCGTGTATATAAAATTTCAGTTCAACTGAATGCTTTAAAACGTGAGAAAGAAAATCTTTTATAAAGTTTTGACCCAAGTCACCAAAAATGATACCAACGTGGCTGTTTTTGTAATTCTTTGAATAATTAGTTTTAATCAATTAATTTTTATTAATTATAATTAAATTACTGTATTGTCATCCAAAATAATCATGTATATAAAATTTCAGCTCAATTGAGCGCTTTAAAATGTATTTTATTAACGATTGAAAATTCCTCCAACATAAATAAATAAATATATAAAGAGTGTGAGCTAACAGTAGGAATTGAATAACGCATAAACCTTTATTGTTAAAACACGTCCAAGAACAAAAAGTCGTTTAAATAAAAAAAAATATTTTTGTAATTTACTATAGAAAACTATAACCTCGTTAAATTTATTCTAAAGTACTATTTCTATTGGAGTGACAGCAGTATCCAAGTGGTGTTGGTCCCGAACTCGCGGCCGGCATTGTTTCTGTCGAGTCGTGGGTTCGAATCTTGGTGCTATTGAAGATTTGAGTATAGAAAGGCTGATTCACACATAGAATCTGTCGAGATCCAAAATCTTCACAAGATATTTTTCATATATTCTCATTCATTTTATGATTCATGTAATTTGCCTATGGTTTAAAACTACAAAATTTGTGTCAATAGGCTTAGCGTTATGACGTTAATAAAATCAATCTAATAATTTGTACTGGGATATCAAATACTTAATCCTTACAGGACCATATGTTTACTAAGAATACATATCAGTATATAACTGTTTATTTTAGTTTCTTTACCCACAAAATAATGAAAATCACAAAAAAAAACAAAAAAAACATTGAAATATGTAGTTTTTTTTAATCAATGCATCAAATTGAATCAGGGGACACTTTTGTTTTCATTTCTTTAAGGCTGTTTTCGCTATATGTACGAGAGCGTGAACTTGACGCGGAGCACATTTTCAGACAGAAAAAATGCCTCAATTTTTATAAAAATGTGTGACATTGTAACTTATGCATTTGTTTATAATATAGTGGTTTTAAAATTTCAAAATATTTCATAAATAATTAGTTTTTCCTTAAAATATGTCAAGGGATAGCTCATTTAGCATTACGGTATAGGAAACAAATTGCAAAACACATTTTATAAAAGAAAAAAATGTGTCAACTCGGATAAAAATGAGTAGTATGATAAAATAAGTGATTCTCGACAGGATAGTGTAGCCAGAATATAATATCAATATTTGAGTACTTTTATATCTGAAAAAATATTCCGAATTCGGCTCTTATTTTTTAACATTAGCCGAAGATAGCCTTAAATGCATTTTACAATTGCACAGAACTATCCTTAACGATTAACATAAAACACCCGAGAAAACACTGTAATATATTATTTTACGTCACAATAACCTGAAATAAGTATTAAGAACATAGTTCGCAAATGTTTTATCATTGGTGCCACACACAACCATTCTTTTATTTTCTAAACTTTCCCTTTTACGTAATTCTATTTCGACATTCTGTATAAAATATGCTGTTAATTAAATACGACAGCGCCCAATTTAAAAATGAAAAATATATCCCTTTTGAAGTTTATTTATACTAATATAATAGGTAAGTTGGATTTCTCGTTCCCTTCTCCCAAAAAGTCCAATTACATTAAAACTATAAGTAAAGGGTATAGTATTAATCGATTTAAGGTTATTTTTCGATAAATATATAACTGAGAGATAGAAAGATAGTAACGTCGCAAGAGGGCTATTGGCGGCGGACCTCGTAATTTTGAATCATGATCAAGCGACGACGACATCTTTGAGCTGGCACCTCCCTCTCCTAACATCCACACCAACGGGAGGACGTTTGAGCCTGCATCGGCCTTCTCTACATGGCGGATATTCAGCGGCACTAGGCTCGAACTCAGGACACGCCGGCCCCGAGTCCGTGGCCTTGCCCACTAGGCTACTGCGACCACACATACCGTACTTACTCGAATCTAAGACGCCATCGATTATAAGCAGCAACCCCAATTTTCTACACGTTTTTGAGGAAAAATTTTAAAAAAATTCTTTTAAAGATTCATCAATATCCGATTCTTCAGAATTTTTTTAGAAAATTTTTTCTGAGAAATAATAAGTTAGTAATGTATTTATTTTACCAGAATTAAAAACTTTCAAATACATACATGAACCTATAATTATTTTAACCACCAGTATCACATGTTTCGGAAATGATTCATTACTCCCATTATCTCAACTGATTTCGGAATGAGTGTCGGCGTCGCGATTCTCCCTCTCGGTGTCGTCTTCCATGCCCTCTACGGCATTTATTTTGCAGCATTTTTTTTAAAAGCATGTTTTCTTCAAGAATGCAAGGGAATTATTAAAGACTGTTGGACACTTTCAAAAGCAAAAATTATATGATTTTGTTTACGCCATCGACGTATATTTGTTTCATCCGTGTCGAATTTCCAGTTGCCGTGTTTTTCTGCATATATAAAATTGCCTCCATTTTTATACTTTCGTCTTGATGTTACCGATACCTGTGATGTTTACGTGATTAAAAGAAAGCGCATACAAAAATATTTTTTAAATACGAACAGACAACGATATTCAGGATAGACTGAATACTAGAGATAACTGCGGAATGGTATAATTCATCGATGCAAGTGGCCAGAATGGACGGTTACATTTTTCCTTTTAAAAGGGATGAAATTCAATTTTCTCCCTCCAACAAATGTTTTGCCTTCGATTCTAAGCTGCACCCGATTTTCAGTAGCATTAAGATTGGAAAGAAAGTGCGGCTTAGATTCGTGTAAATACCGTATATTCATAACTAAATACATAGTCCTGATTTCTTATTTCTTCACGATATCACAATTTTCGATATAATAAAAAAATTATTAAAAGTTTTGCAATATTAAGAAGTAATTACACAAATCTGCATGTGCAAATTTAGAAGAACCCCAAAGTCTTTTATTTACTATAGAATTAAATGGAAAAGCAACAGTAAAAATTTATAAGAAAATTAAATTTTCTCTAGCTTTAAATTTTATGCGAATATTTTCATTTGTGTTTGTCTTCCAAATGCAGTTTGCGCCGTTCCTTCATAAACTTTGGGTATCAAAACGGTAACTGACTCAGAACTGTAACATGAGAAGACATTACTACTGCTTTTCAGTTTCGTCTCCGGAGTGCAAGAGATTACCACTCCCACCTCCACCCATGTTTTGTCGACAATCGTTTATGTTCTGTCTCTCAAAACAGAAAAACCCAAACCTGCTTCACATTTCCTGCTGTTTCTAGAGTTTCTGCATAAGGGAACGATTGTTCTTACCAAGCAAGCATGCATAAGCGAACCTATAAAATTACCGACAAGATTGTCTTTGTTTTTGTTTGTAACAATTTTATTCTTTTAGTTTGAGTTTTAAGACTTTTACAACTTTCCCTTAGCTATTCTCATAGTATTTATAGTTCTCAAAATGGAATATTTTATCAAAAATTTTTTGATTCAGATAGAAATATTTAAATAAATGCTTCGTAATGTTATCTATAGCACTCAAATTTCGTTGTTGGTTCTTTGTTGTTAAAAAGAATTTTTTTACTTTATCAAGCAAATAAAGTCCGTACTTTTGTAGTGGCCAACTTTTTATTTCGTCATTATACAGCCACACATTACACAAAACTAACATAACAGTTAAAAACCAACACTATATGTGAATCAATTTTTGTTTCACACCACATTTTTGTTTCTGTCCTAGGTATCGCGTTAAGGTACCCGACTACGTTCGGAACCGTGATTTTAAAAAAGCGCATAAATGGATAATTTTCATATTTAGTGTCACTTAGATTAGAATACATGTATAAAACTGTTTTAAGGACATTATGCTAAGAAAAATTATTTAAATACAATATTTTGGCAAAAAAATAACTTCGAATAACCTTTTTTCAAAACGTTCTCCTTTTATAAAAAATGCTTCTGTAATAATAATATTTTGTGTGCTTATATAAAGTAAAGACTTCTCCAGAGAGTCTGAACTGGGATTTTTGAAAAGTTCACATTATTTTCAGAGTTATTGCCAAGTGAAATAATTATCGGCTTATTTTCCTTAAAATTTCTCCCCTCTTTTGTAGTAAAATATGGATAAATCCACTTCTAAGTTATATATTTCCAAAATTCCAGTTGAGCCTCTGTACAGAGGTCTGAGCTATATACAGGCAAAATATTATTATAATAGACGCATTTTTCATAAAAGGAGAATGTTTTGAAAATGGTCATTCTATGTTCATTTTTTTGTCAAAATATTGCACTTAAATAATTTTTTATTGCAATACTATTCTTAAAACAATTTTATATACATTTTCTAATCTAAGTGACCCTAAATACCATAAATATTATCCATTTGTACGCTTTTGCAAAATCACGGTTCCGAACGTAGTCGGATACCTTAAGACAAACATCAGTTTTTTTACTAGTCACTATCAACACATTTTTTAGGTAAACTGTCAAATAATTATTTTTTTAAATATAAAGATTATGTGTGTAATTTAGAGTAGAAAATGCTTCAAGTTTAGTTAAATCATAGTGATGGATCTTGTTTCAGATTCATATAAAAATAAATCACTAAATAATGGAGTTTGTACAATGATGATTGTTTGTATATTTTTCAATGCTTCTTCCAACTCTTTCATCTCTTTTTATCAAATTATTCTCCAACCTTGGTACAGGTCATCCGCGTTGATTTCCACGATTCTTTTGTCTTATTTGATATCTTTTCAAAGCTTTCTTTGATTCGCTCCAAGGGAAGTTGGGTTTAAATTTCTATCTTAATGATGGCAAGAATAATCTCACTTTCTTTTCTCAACCAATTCAGCTGGAGACGGCGAGGCGGTTTGTTTGTTCTTAATGTGTTTCTGTAATTCAGAACCATATACGTATGAGCTTTTACCTTCGTCATTCACTTTATTCAATTTTTTTGTGACGTTCTTTTATTCTGACTCAACAAGTAATATAAAAAATTTTTTTTAATCACACACACAATTCCTACTTAGATCAGCAAGGAAATTTTTTATTTTAGTTACTTTTTATTAAATAATTACTATTAATATATATATGTATAACCCTATGACAGAATCACAATATTAAGTTACAAAATAGAAAGCGATTTTCCATTTTCCTTTATATGTACGGTGTTGGACTATATTTTTGTTTGCTACTAAAATAAATATGATAATAGATACTGGTATTGTGTGTGGATGTTGTTCAAATAATACTGGAATTCAAGTTTGTCTTTTCCTGGGTTTATTTGTAACACAATAAACTTAAATAAACAAAAACTTACTAATCTTACAAAAATTAAATCATCAAGTTAAAATATTAGGCTGAAAAAATATATATAATCAAGATAAAAATCCTAGAAAACAACGGCACATCTAATATTACCGAAACCAAGATCAAGAGTTTTTAAACAGAAAATATCCGAGGTAAACATCAGCACTCTGGCACGCTAAAGCCAAGTTCCAAATTAACACTCAGGCAGGATCTGGTTTCGTCGAGATATACCACGTGAGTCTGAGCGTAGTGACAGGTACGCTCCACCCACTCAGAGGTCATATAATTCACAACAGTTACTATTTATTCATTAATTAAAAAATAATAAATTAATACTTGGTCATCCCCCTACAAGTGAAAAAAGTGATTTTGAACTTGAGTAGAGGAATAAATAGTATTTTCTTATCGATTGAAAATTTGAACAAGATATATATGTAATAATTCCCTTTAGTATCATTTTTATTAACTCTTTGTACTAATATTCAAACAAACTTTAATTCTTTGGTTTAAAAAATAACACTGTAATCTTAATCGTAATCGGCTAGTTCGAAATCCCTGTCCCACCCATTCTATCCAATCAGAAGTACTATTACTTAATAATCACGCGCTTGCACTGCTGGTATAAAAGCAAAAATCTTGTGTAATCGCTCTCTTTGTCTGCTTGCCGTCAGCATGTAAACGTAAACGTAAGAATGTAAATAACTGCAGCTCTCTTTGTCTTTGTGTTGTGTCCATCAAGATGTCGCTTCTGTTATATGTGTCTCTTTTCGTGTTTTTTAACAAATAGATGTGAAATATAAAAGAGATTGACCAGTTATGCTATGTGTGCTTCAAAATAAAAAGATGAAAAGTTATTCTGAAGTTGTTTTCACTAAACCAGATACGACAACAAACCAACACCGGCCAACGCTACTACAATACTTAACATATATATATAGCAAGGGTGGCGAACCTTTATGGATCAATGTGCTATTTTTCAAAAGAAATGTTTAACGAATTACAGACATGCTGTATTTGGGATTATTGGAAAAATAATAAAACTAAATACTAACAACTAAAACCTCTTTATTTGCCATGAAAAATATAAATTTTGTACTGTATAGTAGTCAAAGTTTTAGTTATATATGCAATTTAAATTAAAATAACATTAGTGTGACATCTGTTGTTGCAGGTTAAGTGACAAATAACTTATATTAGGATTGCAAGATGTTACTTTTAGCAGAAGGCATGCTGAATTGGAGTCATCTCCCAAATGGTTTCTAAGCGAGTCTTAATGTTATTCGTCTCTGAGAATGACTCACAGATATAGGTAAATGAAAATATGGTTAAAATAGCAAGGGTCAGCTTATTCAAGCAGTTAAATCGAATTCCTGTCTGGAACCAAATTCCATGTTCACCAAAATTTCATTACTGGCATTTTTACTTATAATGCTTGTTAATCTTTCTGTTTCAATCCATTCTAACTTTTTCCTTGTTTCAATAAATTTTTGAACCCATATTGAATTGGATTGGAAATCAATCAGTTTATTTCAATTTCTTCAATTTCCAACTAATCCAATTGGGACAAGTTCAGTTTATCAAATGAAGTCCCATCAGGGTACGTTTGAGGGTTTGTTCATAGTAAACTTCGTTATTTTGAAGTAAAATACAAACCGTTTTGATAGATGGAGGGTCCAAAATATTGTGTCACGTGCCATTGGTTCGCCATCCCTCATATACAGGGAGAGTGGGAACTATAGTAGGAATTGAAAAAGAACAGCAAAGTAAGAATACTGAAATCTAAAAGATGTTCTAACTTTTATTTTAATTGGAGCATAATTTTAAAAGATGAACCATTAAAGTGTAAATCATCGTGCTATATATCATTACCCTTACGTAAATAAAATTAAAAAAACCCCTCTGGTTTTTTTTTTAAAATAAAAGTGCCAACTAGATTTTAATAGAACTGGAAAAAAAAACTCTAATAAGATTGCTTAATTTATCACAACGGTTATATTATCTTAATTCATATAATTACAGAAATTTGAAAAAAACAGCAGAAATAAAATTTTTATAACTTGTTTTTAAAATAATCATTAGGTATGAACTTTTTATTTAATGGTACTTTTCAAACAATTCGGTTATTTTCTTCTTCGGGGTCTTTTTTGAAAATTATTTTTAGTTGATGCCGGAGACGAAATAAAATAATAATTTAGAAAAAAAAATTTTTTTCGTAAATTTTTAGATAACACAAATACAAAATGGAAAAAAAACAAAGTTATTTTGATGTAGAAGGTTTCAAGTAGTCTGCCGGATCAATTTTTTTTTCTTCTCTTGCATAACTGTCTCGTAGCATGCTAATAATTTTTTTATTTCTTATTTTGTTGAAAAAATACTCTCTTCGTTGGAGGATGTTTTTTCTGAAATTTGAAACCCTTTTCCAACTAAACGAAGGCGTGTTAAATTACCAACCGTCATTCGATCTTCTGACTAAACCGGGTCTACAGAATCAAGTTCTTCAATGACTTGCTCTTACTCATATATTTCTATGAGCTCATCATTCTCTGCTTATGATTGTGGGAATATAGCAGTTTCTGAACGTCATCCATATCCACTTCTGAATTTATTTGCCTGGCAAGATCAACAACTTCTGCAATCATATTACCGATTTCATCAGTCTCTTGCAATGATTCCGCATGAGTTTTAGTGATGAAGGAAAAAAAATCATCGACGAGATTTGAAAATTACGTTACTCTGAATTCGAATAAGTCGAGATATTACTGTGCTTTGAGAAGAAAAGGATCCTGTACAAGTAGTTGAGATACTGTTGTTGTGTGAATGTTCAAAATATTTGCTGCAAACTCGATGAAACTTACAGCAAAACCCAAATTAATATATATATATTAAAAAAATTTCTGTATAGTTTAACCAAATAAAAGGTTATATAATTCATTAAAAATCCCTAAGAAAGTTATTTTCGTATTAATTATTGTGTCAAATATTTCTTCCGATGCCGACATAGAGTTTTCGTTAATAAAGGTCGTATCACACGTACACGTTTCAAGCAATTTTTTGTCCAATTCGTGCAATTTTTACTCAGTTGCCACAGCAACGGCTTTAGAACAACTTTCTGCTAGGGAGCTCAAAAAGTTGTTCCAAATAAAAGTTGCTTGAAATTCTAACCAATGGGGTTCTTCAGCGCCCTAATTCATGAACAAGATGGCGGCTTCGGTTTCGTCTAACACATTAGGTATGCCGTATAATATTTTAATGGTGTATAATATTTTAACGGCGTATAATATTTTTAAATAGGATGGTGCTCCATTTCTGTTCACACCCATGAACAAAAGCGCAAGCTAAATAAAAGAAATAATTTTGGATGTTCATTTTCCGAAGCAGAAAAATCGGCGAGTAATCTTTCAATGTTGAGATAGAGCGCGGCTGACGTCAGAGCATGTCGTTTTGATTACGGCAAACTTTCCTCCTCAGATTAGGCCAAAAATTGGACGAAAAAAGTTGCATGGAAAATGTACGTGTGATACNTTCAATGTTGAGATAGAGCGCGGCTGACGTCAGAGCATGTCGTTTTGATTACGACAACCCTTCCCCCACAGATTAGGCCAAACATTGGACGAAAAAGTTGCATGGAAAAAATGTACGTGTGATACAGCCTTAAGTAAGAGAGGAAATGTAAGACGCAACAAACTTAGTTCATTTCAGTAATATGTGTGTTTTATACTACTTCCAGTAATTTTTGCGTTACTGTTCGACGACTATTTAGAGTACCTTCCTCCTTCTAGAGGCACTATACATTTACAAACACCCATGTCTTCTACCGGGATTCGAACCGTGGACCTACGGCATAGGTCAGAATCGCTATCCACTATATCGGATGGGCGACAGCTTCTTGTGTGGTTTACCGCATTTTCAGTAAAAATAATATATATTTTTTAAAATTGCATGTTAGAATTGGATATAACTAGCGTGTGGAAATGTAAATTTCAATTGTTAATTTTTACGATGGCTTTCAAATAAATCTTTCGTTGCGTTTTATATTAAAATTGTTATGAAATCCTTGATTTTATTTTTTGCTCTCTGAAAAAACACTAAACTTTATAAAAAATTATTCTAATATCTTATAATACCTTAAAATAAAACACAGGAATTGACTGCCTAAAAGAAATTCAAAAAATATTTCCCTAGTTTAAATTTTATTTTGTTTTATTACTCGTTTGTATTTTTTACTGTCCCAGGAAACTCTTAAATTCTTTACTCTTGTTAAAATTTTGAAAAAAAAAAAACCTATTCTTTTTTATTTATTTCAAAAATATATTATTATAACATATCTCTCTTTGAGAGAGCGTTTTATCAAGTCAAGCTTTTTATTGTTAAGATATTGAAAAATAAAATTTGAATACAATGGTAAATTAAATATTTTTTAGCATAAAAATTTACACAGCCCCTATCTTTTATTGTTATAAAATTTCAAGAATTTGAGATAGATTAATATGATTACTTTTTAAGTTATATTAATTGGTTGATTGGTTCAGACAATCAATATAATTTCAAAAAGATTTATTTATCACATCCTACTACACGTAAATGCGACCTAACCGCCCACAAAAACAACACATTGCCCCAGAAGTTTAATCACCACACTGCTAATACTTCCTGGGCAATTTAGTTCCACCCTCGCAGTGATGTTAATTGACCTTGGCCTACTTTTACTAGACGGACATTAAAGAAATCGGTAGTTAATGCTTTTTATCTTTGACGAGATGAAGTCTAATCTCAACCGATTGAATCAAACAAAAGCTTCATCACATCACTGCCATAAAACACAGAAAATGGTTACGCTAGTACATACTGCTTCAACACATTTTGTTGTTGATAGGGATTTATTGTACAGAAAATTTGTAAGTGCACCTTAGCACGATGATATCACATTTCTTAGACTTGGAAATATTTGGTGTGAAAGTAAATTGGCGTATAAATCAATGTTGAAGTGATAAATCAATTAAATAATTACATTCATTGAAATAGTTTCCGAACTAAATTTTCATTTTTATTTCCTGATCTGGGTTGCTAACATTAAGGTAAAAGCCGGGCCTTGTTTTAAAAAAAAAGTTGTCATTCTTAGTATTACTATATCTATTAGAGTAGAATAAAATCGAACCATTTCTGTAAATTCTTTTTTTATTTTTTTATTCCTTTGACTTCTTTTTCTTGTCTCTCATGCAGGTGCGATACTTGAATTCCATTCTATAGTGAAAAAGTTGAAACTTCGAAAAGGGAACAGAGAATTCAGGGGATCAAAGCAGTATTTTGACCAATACTCAGAAGAAAAAAAAAAAAAAAATTACTTTCACTCATTTTCCCCCTGGGGAATGTAAGTGAGCTGGAATTTTTCTTTACAAAAAGGGTGAATGAAACCTGATGAGGTATAGTTACCTTTAGGACTCAATGTGTTTACTATCGAATGTTTAGGAATTTTCGTTTTCTTTTTTGAAGTGTCATTGTTGAATACTCACAGCCTATTGCTTTACCCCACCACTATTCAGGGTTGAAATTTGACCTTTGGCCCTTCCAAACAGGTGTCCATTCTCCCTTTTTAAAGTTCTCAGTAGATGCTTTCCCTCTCAATGCTGTACTTAACGATTTCAAGAAAAAGTATTCTTTGCAGTTAAAAAATATATTCTATCTAATATCCCTAGTTAAGATATATTTTAAATGTAGCTAAATTCTACTGTTTTGTAATATCTTAAAGGTGAACTACTAATGTTATTCTCACAAAAACGTGTGCTTTCAGAAGCCATTGAGTTCTTTTATATATATATATGTATATAGTTGTTTAGCCCCAACGAAATAAAAAATCGGTATTTTCAGACATTTTAATATTACAGATGTCATAGGAAATAAGTTTTAATGCCTTTTCTTATAATATTTTGCTTAATGTTTACTTCTAAGTTTCTGAATTATTATTCTAATCTTTTATAAATCTTTATTACCCTAATTTTTAATCTAATATAACGATGGAAAATTCAAAGAAGTTATTTTTAAATCCTCTTGGTAATAAGTCAAGTAGAAACATTTATTTAAATAGAAAATGTTTATAAGACCAATAAACAGGGTCTGTCTAAGCAATAACAGGGACTCATCCCCTTCAGAGGAATCTATTTTATAATTACTAATTTATTGCTAATTTAATCTCGCTTATAATTTGACCGGCTGGGTGGCGTCCGTTGGTTTGTCGCTCCCCTTCTACGCCTAAGGTTGCGGGTTCCAACCCGGTCCAAGTAGTTAGGAGAGGGGGGTGCCAGCTCAGGTGTCGTCCACGTCACTTGACCATGGTTCAAAATTACGTGGTCCGTAGGCAAAAGCCCTCGTGTAGCTGAATAGTGCGACGTTAATATTCACTCACTCACTCACTCACCCAACCCGGTCCAAGTCTGTGGATTTTCATTTTTCGACAGCGTCCATGTGGTATGATTATGCGGCATGTAAAGCATCCCTTGAGCGCCTGTTTGGCGTGGGTGCTCTATGCAAAATTAAATCCCTAAGTTAAATTTCGCATCGTCAGAGTTCAGGGGCTTCCTCTAAGGAGGAAACTGGGCATCAAAATTACTAGTAGCGATTGGTATTCCACGTATATGGTGCCGCACTAAAAAAGAGGTACCAGCTCCCTTGGAATGCACTATGTCTGCAATGGTAATACACCAATACGCAGCCCTTTTAAAAATACAAAAAAAATCTCGCTTAATTTTAAGAAGGCCGTGGTAGCTTAGTGCTCGAGGTCGATATGTCATGAGTTTGAGTCTAGTGCTATTTAAGACCCACTGAGTAGAAAGACCAATGACGTTAAATCTGCCGACGCTCAAAGTTCTCCCCTCGGCTTTGTGTGGATGTTCGGAGAAAGGGGTACTAGTTTAGATGGTTGTCCTCGTCACTTGACCATATGGTTTGAAACTACGAATTCCGTCGCCAGTAGCTCTCGTGTTGCTTTTTAGTGCGACGTTAAGAAACACTCACTCAGGATATTTTAAGGTAAGAGATAAATGAATTTTAGTTTTAAAAAAAACTAAAAAAAAAAACACTTTTATATTGAATTGAACTAAAAAGTAAAAAAATAATTCTTAATATTCGAATAAAATGATTAACGAGAAAATTAATGCCTTTGGTGTAAAAGCATGATGTGCTCTATTTAATTGTTATAATTTCTTGCTAGTTCTATTCCGAAATGCTGAGTTAGTGTAAAAATAGAGTGCAAAGCCCTCCACGCTTTTACCACAATGACATTAATTTTCTCGTTAATCATTTTATTCTTATATTAAGAATTATTTTTCCCTTTTTAGTTAGATTCACTATAAAAGCGTGTTTTTTAGTTTGTTTTTTTTAAACTATAATTTATTTTTCATTTTTTAGTTCAATCTACAATAAAAGTCTGTTTATCCTTTGTTGAGAATTTATCCTTGAGTTTGATATTTGGAGCCGGAATTAGGTGGCTGCTAGAATTAGTCTCGCTCTTCAATGGATATTAATTAATGGGTCTGAAGGGTATTTATTCTCTCCATTTACGGGGCCTCGGATGAGTTCCATATCGTTATATTTCAAAGATTCCGTCTCAGTAGATACAGGTCTAACTAATAAAAGTGTGTTAAGAAGAAATATTATATGTAAACTTCAATCGTATTATCACCCTTTAAACGTACTGCTATAATGTTAATTCGTATCATCACTTCTAAACGTATATTGTTTTACAAAAATAAAAAGTATTTAGAAGTTAGAACATAAATTATTTTTTTTTCACATGCACGAGTCTTGCGGCTTTAGGGTTGCATCAATCTTTTAGTCGCTAAATCTGGAAAATGCGTATGGAATTACTCGTCAAATCTGAAAATGGTTCATGCAATAAGTCGCCAAATGTGGAAGTGGTATATGGAATTTGTCGCAAAATCTATAAATCGTATTCCTAACTATCCTAATCAGGATAATGGA
>BMAV01005263.1:113205-131366 GCA_019973955.1 Trichonephila inaurata madagascariensis
TTTTGGCGTGATCGGTTAAGTACTCGCGTTCGGAACGGAAGGTACCCAGAACGAATTTTCCTCCTTCAGAGTGTGTGAAAGAATGTGTGACTAAATTCCGATTTCAAAGGGGGGTAAGATAGATTTCGTACTCAAAATCGGTCCCTCACCTGCTGTTCGCCTGAGGTCTCGTTCCCTGTTTAAAAACCGAGGAAGTGAGAGAAAGCAAGAAGATCTAAAATCAGAGGTTCCCGAACTTTTTTGTCTCATGGACCCCTTGCCATGTTTTTTGGTTTGGAGTAGACCCCTTCTTACCTAATATTGAATTTTTACAAATTTAACAATTTAAATGTCTTTTTGAGACAGCTGATATAGATTTTACTTTAAACGATTTAAATTTGTAACTGAAGTGAAGCATAATCTTTAAAATTAAAAAAAACATGTTAATTAAATTAAAATTTAATTATCACATAAAATAGCTGAGCAATAAGCAAATTCTTTTAAAGGGTGGAATAAATCTAGTGCTTCAATAACAATTTTTCAACATTTGGAATCAATCGTGTCAAGTTTAACCCTAAATCTCCTCAGTTAGTACTGTCCAGACCTTATTTCTCACCCCCTTTCTTTTTTTTTTTTTGTTTTGGAGATTGGCAACCACGCTGAAACTCCTTCTCACTAGGAAAAATAATTAAAACTCTCTCTCTCTTTTCTCGCGATATTCCATAATTCATGATAAATAACAGGTATGACTTTTTAAAGCCGTAATTTCAGACATGGTCATTGATTTGATAAAATTTATGCTGTCACCTTGTAACTGCAAATTAACCTTATTAAAATTAGTAAATAAATCTATTAAATACATAAAATCTGGTTTCCACTTGACTAAACTTTCTTTTAAACTTAAAATCATGATTTGGTGTAATGAGAGCCACCATCGTAGACCCCTATTTACACCTCATGGACGCCCAAATTTTTTTTCGCTGGCGTGGACCCCTTTCACAACGTCATAGACCCCTGGGAGGTCTATATAGACTACTTTGGGAATCACTGCCTAAAATGCTCAAACTCATTTATCTGAACGTCAAACCAAAGCTACAGAATAAAAGAAAATAAGATTTCTTCCTCTATATACCAGTAGTCTTCAAACTTTTTCGACACATGGAACCTTTAGACAGTGGGGGACAACCTTTTTGGAAAGAGTGCTACTATCTGATTAAAAAAAATGTTATGAGTATCATTTCTATTTTTTCCAAAAAAGTGCATAAAAAGGTAAAAAATATTACTTATAGACTTATCAAAGGGATTTTATGCAAATAGTGCACTTTTTAATGCAATTCTGCAATACCCGATTGGTTGATTGATTGAATATTAACATGGCACTGTTCAGCTACTCGAGGGCTTTTGGCGGCGGACAACGTAATTTTGAACCATGGTCAAGTGACGTGGAGGACACCTGAGCTGGCACCTCCCTCTCCTAGCTACCACACCACACCAACGGGAGGACGTTGCAGTCCTCGACAGATTTAACGTGCATCGCTGCCCTACACGGCGGGTCTTTAGTGGTACTGGGCTCGAACTCGTGACAAGGCAAGCCACGAGCCGATACCTATACCACTCGGCTATCGCGGCCACCTGCAATACCCCGAATTGACGAGATAGGTGGGACTGAGCGATAACCGCGTAAGTCTGGGTATAATTTCGCATGTAAATACGCATAAATTATTTTTAATTGGGGCCGAAGACGAAAGAAAACAATTATTTAGAAAAAAACAAATGTTTAACAAAATCTAAGACAACACAAAATACAAAATCGCAAACCGAAGCTATCTTGACGTAGAAGATTTCCTAAAATCTAACAAAGTAGTCTGCTAGCTCAAAGAATTTTTTTTCCTCCCTCAAAACTTCCTAGTAGCATGCTGATAATTTTTTATTCCTCGTTTTGTTGAAAAAATATGCTCTTCGTTGAGGTCCATTTTTTCTAAAATTTGTAACCTTTTTTCAAGTATAAATTGAGACCTTCTGTCATATTCCCAACCTCATTCGATCTTCTGATTGAAAAACGAGTCTAGAAACTCAAATTCTTTTATGTCTTGCTTATGCATTTCTATTGTCAGCTCCTGATTGTGGAAAAAAATCCAGCAGTTCTTGAACGTCATCACTTTCCACGACTAAATTTATTTGCTTGGCACAAAACCGACAACTTCTTCAATCACATTACCAATTTCATAAGGCTTTGGTACTGATTTCGCCTGAGTTTTAGTGATAATAATAATAATAAAAAAAGCGCTTAAACAAAAGACGAATCACCGAGATTTGAAAATCGCATAACTCCGAGTTTGCTTTAATGCGTGTGTATAGCGGAAATTTAAAAATAATACAATAAATAAGACAAAAAAAAAATCAAACTTAAGTTTTATTGTTATTAAAACTTTTACACATTCAGTTAGGTTAGGTGCAAAATAAAAATGAGTAACTTGAAGCATTTAATTCAAAATAACTATTAAACAATCAATACTTATTGTGGCTTTTTAATTTCTAGTTTTTTTAATATTATGATTAGCTCTTGATATACTAACAAAATTAAGTTGTTTTAGGTGCATATCAGTTAATTTTGATCGATATTTTAAGTTTATTATGTTCATAATAGAAAACGTTTATTCACAAGCATATCCCTTTAAGGTATCCGACTACGTTCGGAACCATGATTTTGCAAAAGCTTATAAATGGGTAATATTTCTGATATTTAGTGTCACTTAGATTAGAAAATGTATATAAAATTGTTTTAAGAATAGTATTACAATAAAAAAATTATTTAAGTACAATATTTTGACAAAAAATGAACATAGAATGACCCATTTTTAAAATACTCTCCTTTTGGGAAAAATGCTTCTATTATAATTATATTTTGCCTGTATGTAGCTCAGATCTCTGTACAGAGGCTCAACTAGAATTTTTGAAATATATAACTTAGCAGTGGGTTTACCCATGTTTTACGACAACAGAGGGGGAAAATTTTAAGAAAAAAACGCAGATAATTATTTCAATGGGTTGTAACTCTGAAAATAATGTGAATTTTTCAAACATCATAGTTGAGCCTCTGTACAAAGGTCTGAGCTATGTACAGGCAAAATATTATTATAATTGAAGCCTTTTTCACAAAAGGAGAACATTTTGAAAAAAGGTTATTCTATGTTAATTTTTTGCCGAAGTAGTGTATTTAAATAATTTTTTTTGTCAAAATGTCCTTAAAACAATTTTATGCATGTATTTTAATCTAAGTGGCACTAAATATCATGAAAATTATTCATTTATGCGGTTTTTTAAAATCACGGTTTCGAACGTAGTCGGATACCTTAAGACCCGAAATATTTTTACCTTTAAATATTAAATTCTACTGGTTATTAATACTACATGGACGCCAATGACACTGGGAAAAATAATAAAAAAATTCCCCCTTCCACCCTGGAACGTAGACGGTACCAGCTCGATGGTGCGGGTTGGGTGTTTTCTGTGAAATAATCACCTGCGAAATTTTATGAGTTATACATTTTTTGGCTCTAAGTTGATTGAAGAAATAAATCCAACGAAAATTGTTACAAATAAGGATATTATTGATGTATAATTAATTATTTGGTTGACTCATTATTTATTTACTATGAAAATCTTTAAAGCATCATTTTTGCTTTTGATAAGTATAAATAAAAACTGAATTTTAAACATTTTTTTCGAACTGCTTCCGTGGTTTTCAAATCTGCACTTGCGAGGCCTTGAAATGCCATCAACTCATTGAAAATGGCTGTATAAGTCATGCCTTTTATCCTGACATGGCGATTTAACAGGCGGATTATAACACTTCGATCTTATTGCGGGAGGAATTACAACACTGTCATCCTCATCGTCAGTTAAAATACTTTTGTTAGTAGGTGGAGGGGCTACTAACGCTTCATCTATCTCTACCTTAAATTTTAAGAGATCCATTTTGAGTTTTTGTATGAATTTGATTTGATATTACATCTTGTTTATTCTGAAACGAAGAATTTTCTTTAGCTATAACAATGACATTAATGGTTCAAGAGACTTTAATGGTAAAGGATGATCCAAAGTCGTCTTTATATAACAAATATTTCCATGTTTTCTTTCATCACTCTGAACTGAACTTGATTCTCTTTCCAGTATACGTCGTTCATACGCTTTGCCCGCAGCATAGTCATCATCCGAAAGATCACTCTAATTTCAGAATCTGATCCATTCATCAATTGAAAAAAATGTCTTCTGTGTGAGAATTCGTTTCCTTTTAGATACCTGAAAAACTTTTTGGCTAAAAGTTAGCACAGTATTCCACGGAAAATTATAAAATGTATCTAAAAAGTTTATTATTTAAAAAAATAAAAAATTAAAAAGACACCTTAACAACTCCCACCAGAAAAACCCAATTATTTTTTGGGGTGAGGGGGAAGAAGTGATGTGGATGTAGATATCTGGGGAGAGGATAAAAATGCCATACTCCTCAACAATTGTATGAAAAAGAAAATTAATTGTTAAAAAGAGCTATAGAAAGAAAAAAGGGACTCATCCATGACAACCCCCAAGAAAATTTGACATCAATTATATAACTATGTATTTCCTTTTTATTAGGTTTCCGCCAAAAT
Organism: Trichonephila inaurata madagascariensis; assembly: GCA_019973955.1. NCBI lineage: Eukaryota > Metazoa > Arthropoda > Arachnida > Araneae > Nephilidae > Trichonephila > Trichonephila inaurata. Next base: position 117,834 of record BMAV01005263.1, read on the forward strand.
TATTAGGGAAGTATTTGCTTCTTTAATTAATGATAATAAACCAGTACATCCCAAATTAAAAGGAATTAACTTTAATAAAACACCTAAGCGAAATGTTTCAAGTCCAATAATTGTATCTTTAAGTAAAACACTCCATAAAATGTTATTGAAAAATGTTTTCTGAGTAAATTTCCAAACTTTATCGAAACTTTTGACTAAATCTTTATTTAAACTTTTTGACACACTAGCTGACTCGATATTATTGGGATTGGCTGCTTCAACATTCTCATAAAGCCCTAGTGTAGTTGAACAGTGCGACGTTAATATTCACTCACTCACTCAACATTCTCATTACTAGTAGCATCAATGATGAAGCGATTTTCATTAAATCGGTCCTGCTTTTAGACCTCCCAGTTCTTGCTTTAGGCATAATTAAATAATATTTTGTCTTTAAAAAGACAGATTTCTATCAAATATATCAAAACAAGAAAGTAAATATGGAATGAAAAATGAAGACGCAAGAACATAAGAAAATCGAAAAATGACAACAAATATAGGAAATTATTGTCAAATTTTACTAAAAACTTATAAACTATTTTTTAAAACATACAACCATGTTCCATCCTTATCTTCTCTAAATTAAATTTTTTTAAATAAATTCAATAAAAGTCCAAAAAAGAGTACACAAAATGTTAAAATGCAAACACTTCCGGTTCACTTTTGGTGTTTTCACTTGACATAAAAGTATGCTATAACTTCGTAAATAACTGTTAACAAAAGTAACAGTTTACAAAAGTGTAAGATATTTTTAGAAAACAGAAAATGCAACTATTAAAAACTTGGAATAAAAAAAACTGTCATTTTCATCAAAATTGACGTCTTTGCACTAGTCAGGCACCTCAATAACACAAAGTTTGCAACACTATATACGTGTGTGGTGTCCTATCTCTAAATGTAATATTAGGTTGAGGAAAAAGAAATCCATTATTTTTTCGGTAGATGGCTGTAGTGTCGATATCTCGTGAAGTATCGATCAAACAATTTCAAGTTTATGCTCGTTGTTAAGGTGACATTTTACACTAAAAAAATTCTTTTGCTTTTTTTTTTGTTTGGTTTATTCAGTTGTGAGTTACAGGGTGTTAAAAATGGAAGCCAACGTAGAGGAAATGCGGCACATTTTACAGTTTTTCTTTGATAAAGACAAAAATGCAAGCCAGGTGGCTGAAATTGTGAATGGTATTTATGGTGCCGATGCTGTAACAGCTAATTACGTGCATTTTTGGTTTCGTCGATTCCGTTCAGGCATTTTTGATATTAAAGATGCTTTTCACACAGGCAAGCCCGTCGTCGAAAATGTCGATAAAATCACAGAAATAATCGAAGTTCACCGGCATGTTAGTAGTCGTAGCATCACCCAGGAGCTAGAGATTGGTCATAAAACAGTTTTAAACCATTTGCTCAAAGTTGGATTCAAAAAGAAACTTGATGTTTGAATGCCATACCAATTAACACCAAGAAACATGATGGATCGAATTTCCATCTGCGAAGCCTTGGCCAAACGGAATGAAATCGACCCATTTCATAAGTGGATGGTGACTGGGGATGAGAAATGGGACACATACGACAGTACTGTGTGAAAACGATCGTGGTCAAATCGCGGTGAAGCAGCTCAAACGGTGGACAAACCAGGACTAACGGCCAGGAATGTTCTACTGTGTATTTGGTGGAACAGGAATGGAATAATTTATTATGAGTTGCTTCTGTATGGCCAAACACTAAATTCGTATCTCTGCTATCAACAACTGAAACGTTTGAAGCTAGCGATTGACCAGAAACGACCAGAATTGGCCAACAGAAGAGGTGTTGTGTTCCATCAGTACAACACCAGGCCACACACGTCTGTAGTGACTCGCGAGAAACTCTGAGAGCTTAATTGGGAAGTTTTAATGCATCCACCATATAGTCCGGACCTGGCACCAAGCGATTACCACCTTTTTCTCGCATTGCAAAACTGCCTGAGTGATAAGAAATTGGGATCAAGAGAAGATTGTGAAAATCGATTATTAGAGTTTTTCGCCAAAATAAGAGCACAGACTTCTATGATAGAGGTATTATGAAGCTACCTTTAAAATGGCAACAAATTATACAACTAAGCGGTGTATATTTGACCCAAATTGGACAATCCGAAACACATTAAATAAAGTCTTGAATTCCATGCAAAAATAATGGATTTCTTTTTCCCCAACCTAATATTTCCATTTTATTGTCTGAATGCTTTGAGAATTATTAATGATTTAATTTTATTGCTGTTTTTAATTGCTCTTTAATTTATCAAGCCTCACGTGAGAAAGTCTTATGCATTGTTCCAAGACATGTTCTGTATCTTTGTTCGGATTATGTGTTTAATTGCGAGTTTAGAATCGCGTGCCATAAAACTTCTACGATTCCCGAGGGTACAACATGGGAAGATACAATTAGGTTAATCAGAAGATTCATGCGAGACCTTCAAAACGTATGATATAGAATACAGACCAGAAAGGCAATCTTTTCCTGAAAAATATACTCTGAAACAAACTTTTTTAATATTTCCCTTTACCCCTTCTTTAGTGCTAATATTGGTCATGCAAACTATCTCGATAAAGATTAAATTTTTTTCGAACTTTTTTTTCATCTTTTATTAAGGTATCCGACTACGTTCGGAAACGTGATTTTGCAAAAGCGTATAAATGGATATTTATATTTAGAGTCACTTAGATTAGAAAATGTATGTAAAATGGTTTTAAGAATATTATATAATTAAAAAATTATTTACGAACAATATTTTGACAAAAAAAATGAACATAGAATGACCCATTTTCAAAACATTCTCCTTTTAGGAAAAATGCGTCTATTGTTCTAATATTTTGCCTGTATATAGCTCAGACCTTTGTGCAGAGGCTCAACTAGAGAGAGAATTTTTGTAATATATAACTTAGAAGTGGATTTATCCACATTTTACTACAACAGAGGGGAGACATTTTAAGAAAAATAAGCCGATAATTATTTCACTAGGCAGTAACTCTGAAAATAATGTGAATTTTTCAAAAACCCTAGTTCAGACACTCTGGAGAAGTCTTTACTTTATATAAGCGTGCACGCACACACACACACACAATATTATTATAGAAGCATTTTTTATAAAAGGAGAACATTTTGAAGAAAGGTTATTCTAAGTTATTTTTTTGCCAAAATATTGTATTTAAATAATTTTTTTTATCAAAATGTCCTTAAAACAATTTTATACATGTATTCTAATCTAAGTGACACTAAATATCATAAAAAATATATATTTATGCACTTTTTCAAAATCACGGTTCCGAATGTAATCAGATACCTTAAAACAAAAAAAAAATTTTTTTTTAAAAATTACTGGTGTAATTCTTTTTTATTTAAATGTGGATAACCTTTTGTAAAGTTACCATGAATTTCCTTTCGTGACGTAATTTTTATAAGATCCCCAAATGAAGGAAAGTTTACTTTTAGATTTAGCCAATAACAAAACTGAAATTTTCCTTTTTAGGGATAAAATGAATAACTTAAATTTATTTCGGAAAGTGGCTGTGAGTTATGTTTATACGTCACACTAAGCATGAGGGTTATTGACGACTGACCTCGTAATTTTGAACCTCGGTCAAATGACAAGGACGACACCTGAGTTGGCACTCCCTCTCCTAACTACCACACAACGCAAACGGGAGAGCTTTCAGCTCATCAAATTTAACGTGCATCAACCTAATCTACATGGTGGTCTCCGGTACTCGAGCCCACAACACGCCGGTCGCTAGTTCATAACCATAAACCCCAAAACCGAATTCTAAAAATTCAGTTAGTATGAAAAAGGTGTCAAACTAAACTAATAAAAAATTGTTGGAAAACAAGATATGCTCTAGAAAGATGCTACTATTTTTATATTATTTGTGACGGCTCACGCGTCCTTTCTGTAATATAACCTCTGGGTTCTTCGACGGCCAAGATTAATGGCAAATCTTTTCCAACCCAAATCCAAGAAGTGAAATGAAAATATAGATGCAAATAAGATAGCCTTTAAAAGGACAGAAGTTTTAGTAAGCGGGATGGCAATTTAGAGAAAGTTCTGTTAGGAAAAGGTAGAAGTGTAATTTGACGGCTTACCAAGGAATCACGGATATCTAGCCATTACTACAAGGTGCATACTATTGCACGCGAGCTCAACAGCCTATCTGAAGGTGTTTGAACCGTTGCGTGGAATTCAAGGTAGGAAGATTATTTTCCGAATTCGTAATATTAGGATTGAGAGTAGGCGGATAATATAATTATTTAGATAAGTGATCCAATTGCGCGATCTGTGTTAGTTACGGCTACGTGTTTTGGTTTATTCTCACTTAGTATAAGTTTGTTCAATATATAAGTAATTTAAGTTAAACTCTTTATAAAGTCATATTAAGAATTCTAAAATGTCTCTTCATTTCGAGAATCCCACACCTCTAACTTACGCTGACCCACAAAGATATGGTCGACAAAGATCGACCATGATTCTAATATGAAACACAAAACTTATTTCTATTTATATTTATAGACGCCCGTATGATATAGTGGTTAGTGACGCTGACTGCTGTGTCGCTGGGCCTGGGAATTCTGGGGAAGGCATGGATCTTTATAAATGTATAGGGCCTTCGCAGCAGGGGATTACTCTGAATAACCATCAAGCCGCAAGTCCTCTCGAGAGGTTGGTGAAAGGGTAGAAAGGTGGTAAGCCCCTGACCATCACCAGAGTGTTCTGTCTCAAAATTAGGGTGAAATCGAGCCAAATCGCAGTGAAACTTGTATAATGCACAAAGCTACGGTTAAAGACAGGCGCATTTGTAGGCCGCTGCGACGATGAATTTCGTAGGCCTTGATCTGATATTACTGTCGATCAGGTGGTATAAGTAACAACATTTATATTTATTCTAGAAAGATTTTTATAAATATATTTCTATTGTTCTTTCAAGAAATCTAACAGGATTGCAAACACAGCATTTTTATTAAATAACGTTCATTAACCCATTGTGTAACTATTGGTAAAATATAAATATTTATTAATGTCGGAACTATACTAGATGGTCCCATCCGACAGTGTTATTGTATAAGAAGTCACAAATTTGGGTAAGGAACGGAAGCCACCGGAGAGTGATTCGGTAGGCTGCCTGTGAAATCTGGTGCACCTCACACGCAGAAATCTCTTTATTCGTATAGATCATGGAGCTATATATTATTTAGTAGCTAGAAGAATGCCTGGGTACAGATAAAAAATGATGTTTGCCCAGAGATGGATCATTTGTGATTGTGAATGATTTTTAATATCATCACAATTGTTAATTCTTGATATACAGTAGTGGTTCCTAAAATGGACCCCCAGGGCTTCCCGATATTATTCAGGAGGTCTATGGAAAATTAAAATTGATTTGGGGGTCCCTGAACAACGTCAGGAGTTATGAGCACAAGGTTTAATATAAAATTTAAAAAATTCGATCTTTTTTTATTTTTATGGAAATTTAAATTAATAATAATAATTAACTTGAATATTTCCGACTGGGTGTTGAACCCTTTTGTGCGCGTGGACTAACTCAGATCCCAAACACAGATGAGTCCATACTAATACAGGAACATCTTATTGAAATATCCTGAGATGAGGAATTTAAACTAATATTTGCACAAGGATATCACAAATTCTGGTTACAAAAACAGGTCCCAATTTTATATCCTGCATTATGGGTTATTATACAGAAGTTGTTGACTACTTTCCCGTCTTCCAATTTAGTAGAACGAAAATTCAATGCCGTAAAAAATCTCATCACAAAAAGAAAAGAAAAAGGAAGAAAAGAAAGAAACCGATTAAAAAAAAACAACTAGCGCTCGTGGATATTTGTGGTTGCTACACACAAACATTGAGACGGACATAAATACACTCATAACATCTCACTAAGTCCATCCAAGTCATTTTTTTTCCTTTATTTTAGAAAAAGTAATTTCAAAAAATAATTTTTCAACAAAATGTTGTTTTAAATTTGTAATTTCTATACTATGCATTTATGTAGCTTTTTCGTCGGCAGTGCCGGTTTATCCATTAGGTGCTTAGGGGGTGGGAAGCAGGAGAGCCGGGAGAAGCTGGACTTAGCAGATTTTCTGGTTATAAATTTCGCTCCTCCAATTCCAAAAGGGCCTGTAGATCTGCGCCTAGTGCCCGAAATGAGCTTAAATAGGCACTGGTCCTTGGAAAAGTTTTGACACTAAAAAGGAGTCCGTGATCAAGTTTTGACTATAAAAAGGGTTCATGTGTTAAAAAAGTTTGGGTTAATAGTTGTCTTTAAAATATTTTTTCTAAGTCAAAGTTAGTGCAGTTTAAAAGCTCACTTCCAACCTCCAATCAAAGCCCACTTCCATAGCACCACTCTCATTGGATCTCCACTCCTGAAGTCATGCCCTCCTCTCCCAACCAAGCTGCAACACCATGAACATCGAATATTCAGATAGAGGGTTGAAGACTGCTGGCGCAGTCTAGGTACCTCATTCCCAAAATCATCATCCGTCATCCGTCAGAAAAGTTTGGGAACCACCGTTATACAGGAACATGTTACGAAAAGCTGTATTTTTCAATGATATTAAAATTTTGGTCAAAAATTAACAAATTTAATATAATAATTTTATTAATAAAATAAAATGCAAAAGACAAATTAACGTAATATGATTATTTTAAATAAGAGAAAAATATTTATAAATGTGTACTTTGTAACATAAATCAGATCACTTCGTAGAAAGCACAATAATCCCAAAAGAAGATTTACTTTTAACATTAAACACTCGAAACGCTTCAACAACGTACAAATTTGAGAAATAATTACATGTTTTAATTTCTTTGTTTCCCGTTATCACTGGAGCTGAAATGATAAATGACGTAAATAATTTTCTTTTATATTCAGCTCACATTCGATAGTTCGAAACATAAATGATGCTCCGAATTCCAGATGTTTATAAAGATTAGATGACAGGCTACAAATTTGACATCGATGGCATCACAAACTGTGCCATCTTAGCATTTCTGCACACGCAGCGATATTTTTCATTAATTAATGCTCTTTTTTACAGTTTGGTATTGGAATTGATATGACTTTCGTGTCACCAATTAATTATTTGTTGTACTTTTGGAAGGCTTAGATTGAAAGAATCGATCGCATGCTTGAAGCAACCTGGATATATAAATAATGTGTCATGGTTTTTATTATTCGTTCAGGATCTACGAAAGGTTATAGCTGTACGATGTGCTACTTAAAACTGATTATGGATATTTGTCAGTTTTTTTTGAAAAAAAATCAAAAGTTTAAATTAAAAATTAAATCCTTTCGCGTCATTTAGCAAAATTTATGATTCAAACAATGGCGGATCAGGTATTGTTTGAAGTTGATTTCAAGACTCGTGATACTGCAAATGAGCTAAATAATGCTATAAGTAACTTTACTGATAATTAATTCATTGTTATTAAGATTTATTTCTAAATAAACAAAATCGTAGCATTATTGATGGGATAAAAATAGTTATTATTCCTAACAGTTAATTTTAAATCTTCCGAAATATGATTGTAACGAACAACTCTGCATAAATTGGAGTTAAAAGCTCGATGTATAGTGAGAATTTATTTAGAATATCTCAAAAGTAATAACATTTTAATTAATTCTGATGTTAAATAGTTGGGATTTTAGGGAAAAAATAAAAATGAATTTTAAATCGCTTCAGTTTTAGTTCTCTATAAAATCCAAGCTTAGTGAGAATTTAGTTTCGAGACCTTAAGATACGAAGCTTTATTCTATTTTTTTTTTAACAAAACTAATACAAATATCATCAAGATATCTCCTATGAAACATATTTCTATCTAATGAATGTCATTTTTACAACAAATCTCGAGATTAAATTGTATAACTGGGGAATAATTATTTTTCACAAATTCTTTTTTTACAAATCATTTACGGGAAATAGTTAACAATTAGATCAATACAGCAAACGATTTTTTTCGGATTATTAGATTTATTGTCTTTTTAACATTGAATTTCTTATTTTGGTGAAGTTACATAATTTCTTATATTTAAACTATATGAACCTTTAAAAATGTCTTTAGATTTCACTTCTAGCCCTTTTTTTCAGAAAGGTATACATAAGAAAAACGTTTTAAAAACATTAACACTTTGATGAAAACTATGCCAGAATATTATTAAACTAATAGTATGGTGGTTTAAAAATACCATTTTAAGAGCGTTACATTTTTTATGTCTTAAAATATAACACTCTCACACACAACTTTATAAAACTTTTTTCTCTTTACTATAAATTATACAATAATTTCGAATTTCAGTCCACTGTATGGCATTTTAAAGCTATAATATTACCTGAATTATATAGTAAATATTAATTTAAGTGTCTTAAGTTTTACTTTCTTATGTCTCATAATTATTTTTGGTCAGAGAAATTACATATTTTGGTAAAATTTTGTTCTAGATGTAATGAAGAATATTTATGAAATTACAATGTTAATGTTAAATTTCATGAAAAAAAATGAGCATTTGGAAGGGACTTTTTTTTGTGTGATATGCAGACGCATTTAAGAAATTTACAAGCTTATTTTGTAAATTACATATTTTCAACATCTTTAAAATTTTTTAGATATATGATATATTTTATTCAAAATATTTTCAATAATGTACAAAAGAAATGTGAAAAAAAACCCCTATTTTTAAAAAGAATATTTATTTTCACACACAGTAGGATTGATTTAAACAACAAAAAATATTATTATTATTAATTCTGGTCCATTCATGTTATAACTTATAAAATAAATAATTTCTTATTTGTAAGTAAATACCTCAATATATTTAAAGTAAAAAAATATGTTATCACACAAGAAAAATATTCTTTTCAGGAATCATTTTTATATTTTCATAAAAATCTTACATTGTTATAATTTAAACAGTTTCAATCAAATCTTCATACGCTCATAAACATTCATTTTTTTTCTTGCAAAAAAAAAAAAAAAAAGAATTCTAGAAACTAGTTTTAATGAAAATAGTCTCAAAGCAATTCTGACCAGTTTAAAAAAAAATTGTTTTTACCAACCAACAGATCTTCTGAATCGATATTGCTCAATTTTGCAATTTCACAAAGCTTTCGCAGACCACTCAACTTCTTTTTTTTTTCTTAAACAATTTTTTCCCGCCATTTGTGAAATTTTCTTCCAAACATTGGTCGAATAAACGGTCGAGTAAGCAGAGACGGCCATGCATAGCTAAGGAGGATAAAAAAACAAGCAGTTATTGTCGGACAGGAGGGAATGCACTTGAATATATTAAAAGATACATATTATATTTGATACGCATGATTTGTTAAAAAAATTGAAAATTCTTTTTGTTGTTTCGTCAGTTTTAAAAAAGAAAGCTCATTGCCCTTTAATGTTTACACATGCATTTTCTTTCTGATTTCTTTTCGTTTTTAGATTATTGTACTTGGAGATTTTTCTCCATTTTGTTATTTTGGACTTCATTTGGTTGGTTTCCTGCTATATTAGGAAATCATGGTAACTAAATTAATACTTTACTACTAAAAAGAAGGATGTAAAGTTTTGGGTCAAACATCCCAATGATTTTAGCATTAATCTGCAATGAAAATATCTTTTACTTGATTTTGTTTGTTAATTTGTTTTATTGCACAATTTTTCGATAAAGTATTTACTTTAGTAAGCATTAAAATGTAATTATGGAGTTGTAAAATTATTTTAAAGGCATGGAGCATAAACTTAGATCAGTGATTTCCGTAATTGAAAGAAAAAAATTTAATTCTACCATATTGAAAATGGAGGAAATAATTTGTTCTTATCTAATCTCATAAATACACGCTTTGCTTACAAAAAGGGAATAGAGAGAGTAGAGAAACGATATATTGTGTAAGAAACTTTTACTGCATGCCATTTTCAACAACAACAACAACAAAAAGTATTGGTTACTTTTTATTTAAAATACTACTTAAGCAAAACCAAAAAAAAAAAAAAAAAAAAAAAAAAATTTTTGTTTATTTTTTTTTTAAAAAAATAATTAACCAAAACAAAAAAAAAAAAAAAAAAAAATTCAAATTTAATTTTGAATTTGTTTTATTTTGAATTTGGGAAATGAAACAAATAACAGTTTAATATTTTTGTTCTATTTCCTTTGTTATTTTCCCTTTAATATTACTCCGTAGAAAAAAAAGCTCTCTCTGTCTCTGTCAGTCAATGGATACCATAATTTCAATTCGGATTGATAAGCAGGATTTCTTTCTTTTATTGAAGGCAGATAAAAGCATTCCCGTGCATTACAAATATCACGCGGAGCATACATAAGTAAGAAAAATAAACAACTAAGATAAATAAAACAAAGGATAAACAAGAAAATAAAAGTTACGAAATAATGAAATAACAAAAATAAATAAGTTACAAACACAAACAAATACATAACAAAACAAGTCGGCTCCTGTATCTTAGAGGTAGCGTGCCCGATTCGTAAGCCTAAGGTTGCAGGTTCGCCCCCGGTTGGAGTCGATAGAGTTTTCTAGATGCGAAAATCGTAGACATGCATGGCATATGATTATGTGCAGTGGCGTTACGTACACCCCCGCAACTACCACATTGCGGGGGGCATAGGGACTCTAAGGGTTACCCAAAGCTTGACTGACGCTAAGTACGTATTTGGTCTTGGGGCCCTAAACCCTGGGTTTACGCCACTGATACTTCTCCGTTACGCCACTGATTATGTGGCATGTAAAAAGAGATCCCTTGAGTGTCTATTTGGCTCTGGTGCTCTCGTCAAAATTAAATCACGACAATATTCAGCATCCGACGAAAGCTTGAATATAAAACATTAATTCTAGCATTTATAAATTTGGTAGCGAAAGTCCTCACTAGATGGTGCCACCATGAAATGGCTCTCACATTTGGGAACTTGCCGTGTCTGCAAAGGCTTAGTTGCTAATATGCAGCCCATTTGGAATAAAACAAAAACAAAATTAACACAGTGAAGTTATAAAAACAAAAAGTAATGAAAAGATTATAAAATCGCTAGCAGGATTGACCTCTGGATTGGTATATCATTTTCTTGTGGTTTTCTCCTTACAAGTGATAAAAGATTTGAAAGGTTGATTGTGTGTGTGAGTGCTCACAAAGTTTAGTAATCACAATATCTTCAATTAAGACGAGCTACCTAAACCATAACGAGAAGAAAGGTTAGTTTTTAAATTTCAAATTAAAATCTGCACAAAATAGTTTGATTGTATTTGTGTAATTAAAATTAAGATACAAATGAGAAACCTTGAAAAAAAATTTTGAAATGGAAAAATAATTTAGTAAATTTATTGATGTAAAAGTGTTTTTAGTATAAAATCTGACAGTGTATTACTATTAAATCTTTGCAGAAATTGATTTAATAAGAATATTAATAAATATGATATATCCTATTAAGAAAAGAAAACATAGAAGTTAAATAATTAAAATAATTACTCCTACTTAACCGAAGCTGGATATTTATTTTTAATATTGTGTTAATAAAGTTAGTTGTTTTACATGATCTCACAACATTCATAAAAACATTTCACAAGATGGATTTTTATCTGCTTGAAAATGATTTAACTATATCACATTAAAATAAAATTATCACATATTAAAATATTATTACATTTTTTTGATGAAACATTTTTTAAAAAAAATATTTTGATGAAACGACCCCATTTTATTCCATTGGGTATAAACATAAATAAAATTTGAAATAATTTATAAAAATATATAAAAATAATTATAAAAAATGTTGGGAATTAAAATTTATTTTAGAACTTATATCAAAATGAACAACTTCGAGAATTATATAAATTGAACAATATATATTATTTTAGAACTTTTCTCATAATTTGAATCCTAATATATGGATAAAATGCAATACAAATAACTCTGCCGCACCTCAGCTTCTGCGAATACTAGATATTTTAACCAAATTTTTAATTTTATTAAAAGTTTTCTTGATCTTTGATCTTTTGTCAAGCTTGTTGTTTAAATACTTTTTTTTATAGAAATTTCACTTTAATTCTGATAAAAATTTGTCTATATAAATTATAATAAAAATAACGGCCTTTAATTTTTTTTAAAATTGAAATTAATTAGAAAAGGAGGGAAAAAAAAGAAGAAAACTATGTTTGTTAAATATACGTACACATTTTAAAAGGCAAAAGTATTTACATTATCATTGAAAATTTCTCTGAAACGGACAAATTTTTTTAAGAATTATTCCCACCAAGTTTTATTTAATTTAAAAAAAAATTTAATAACTATCACTTAAAATAAAAAATGGTTAATAAGAAAATTATTCAAAAAAGAAAGTTGATTCTTATCAAGCAACTACATAACATTTAGAAAGAAACTCCCGCATATAAAATATAGCAGCATTATACACACACACACATATTTACAAGAAGAAATCCCAAAAAATTAACAAATTTATTTTTCATAAAAATTATTTTTATGATTTTAAACAATTTTTGAATAAGAACAAATCCTGCTTCGATAAATGAGAGAGTTGGGTCAAGTGTTAATTTCAATTAAAAAAAAAAAAAGAAGAATTTGCCAAAAAAGCGATTAACTCCCCACTATAGCCCTGAAATTCTGGCAACCCTTCGCCAATGACAAAACTAGCGGAAGGCTTGGAAATGGAAGTTAAAACCGCGAACCATTCAAAACGATAGATGGGTCACTGTGGATTGTTCATCAAGTGACAACAAAACAATGGATAATTTAGTTAATATTCTGCTGCAGCGAAATGATAGTACAGTGGATTGGGGTTTTCATTTGGCACTGGATCCGGAAAATCAAATGATTATTGACAGAGTGAGTCATGTTTATTATTACTTTTCTCTGTAATTTGATAATTTTATCTGATTGCAAATGTAAGCATTTCTTTCAGCGATCTTATTTCTTTCTTAGAAAAACTAATGTTGAAATTAGATCCACTTTGAATAAGATTTATTTAAGTTTAAGCTGCTTGAATTTTTTTTTAAAAAGTTCATTTTTTAAAATTTTTGTAACTTAATCTGACGAAACGATAGAATTGCAAATGTAAACATTGCACAAATCGAACGAAAACAGTGATTTAATTAAATATAAAGAAAAAATATGCGGATATCATTAAAACGAGTTTTGAATGGAAAATGTTATTATGAGTAAGATATATTAATATTTATTTACTTTAAATTATTCTGAATTGATATAGAATGACATTTTTAATTAATAGATGAATTTTCGTAACATTGCATTTAATTTGCAATCCATGTTTAAAAAACGATCACCAAATTTTGAAATTGAGTAAGTTGTTTATTACGATCTAAAATTCTAGATCTTTCGCGGGAAAGAACATGATGATATGAAACTTCTGTTGCAATTAGCGTGTTTCATTTCTGAACTTGCATTTAAAAGTAAGGTTCTTACTGAACTGCGTTTCGAAT
>BMAV01005264.1:0-18392 GCA_019973955.1 Trichonephila inaurata madagascariensis
TCCCACCGAAGTTCAAATACATTTTTAAAAACTTGTAGTGGATGACACTTGATGTTAATACAGTTTTTTCAAATATTATTTCATTAATTAAATTTTAAATTTGTCCTGCGTTATTTCTGATAAAGTTCGAATTAACACCAACAAATGTCGCTAGTAAGTTCTGCTTTAACGAATTTTTCTTAGCTTCAAATATATATATATTTTAATTTGTAGTAGATAGCCCTTAATGTTGATACATTTTTTCCAAATATTAATTCATTACCTCGCGGTCACTCGCGCCGGTTTTTGCTACCGACGTTACTCGGGGTGTACAGAACACCCCAAACTTTTAACACGTGTATTTAATTTTGAAAATAAAATTAAGTCATTATGATACATATTTATAAAGTACAAGATGTGTTTTGTGTTATACAAATAAAATTATTAAATTTATTGCATACAAATGAGACTAACATTAATTTAAACTAAACATACAAAATTTTCATTTTAAAACACATAATTTTATATCTTTTCATAAAACAGTATAAAACATATATACCAGTAATAAATATACTTTATAATTAATGAGATAATGATAGTAGAAAGTATAGAAAAATAATATTTTAATCATTTTCCAAACATTCAGAGGACTGTATACAAATGCTCAACTTCGTGAGAGTTCTTAGCCCCCAGATAAACTTTTTGAAGGTCATTACATTCCAATCGTTCGGAAGAGGTTGCATCAGCCGAAGGTTCAATGACCTAAAATGTGCAGTTACAGACAAAATTGGAGTTCTGTGCATTCTTTTTAGAATCCTAGGAGGATTTTCTTGTTGCTGGGGTTTACAGAACACCCCGCGCGAGTGATCACGGGTTAATTAAATTTAGTTTACTAAAATAATTTTTTTTTGTTCATCTACACAGGAGTTGACTTAATTTTAATTTTTTATATATTATTTATTTTATTATATTTCATAAAATATCAGCCATGTGGTCATAATGTAAACTCGTGACTGTCGTTATCGATTCGAAGGTTTGAACCAACTTGCCACTGAAAAACCCACCATATAGAGGAGTTAGTGCATGTTAAACCTATTGAGGATCAAATAACTCATATTGGGAAAATGCTTTGGAAAATGCTGAGGAATTTCGGAGAGTTGAGTGCCTACTCCAATGTCTTCCTCGCCACTTCACCGAGGTTGAAAATTACAAGGTCATCTCCAATAACCCCCGCGTAGGGTTTAAAGGCAACATTAAGAAACATGAAATCCCTGTTATTCGTTGTACCCGTGAGAAAAGAAATCTTCTTACTGATCTTGAAAAATTTTATAAATATTTATATAATAAAAATGATAATTGGGGTAAGAAAATGATAATTTTTTCATATTATCTCAATAATTGTGTACTATATTAATATGTATTAACTTTTAAAATTAATTACATGCTTTGAATCATATCTATTATTGAAGATTTTTACAGTTTTTAAAAATATTTATCACAAATATTTAGAAATACTTAGATTTAGAATTCATGATTACTTAAAAAATATATTTTATAAGTCCATATACTGCAATTTATTCTACATAAACGAGCATTGAAACAGCTTAAAGTACAATGGATTTATTGCGAAAGTTGTTTGAATGTCTAATAAGATCACTCACATAATATATGTGCGTGCGTATAATGCATGCGCGTGTGTACATGCGTACGTGTGTGAGTGCGTGCGTGAATGTATCGGAAAAGAGTTTCACATTTGAGATAATGGAGTAAAAATTTGTGGATGCCCATAATTGTAAGAAATATTTAAGTTTAGAATTCAAAAGTATTAATTTCTTACATGCTTCGCAGTGCATTCCTTTTTTTTAACACATTATATTACTTGAAAGTTTTTAAACCGAAAATGAAGTAATTGTAAGTAACTTAAATAGTTCATAAGACCCTATTCCGAAAAATATAAAGTGGGTAAATATTAATTTTCATGAAAATGATTTCAAGCAATGCCTTTGTTATTAATAATTTGCTGTGGATATTTTAAACCATTTGATAATCGGAACAATCACAATACAAATAATACACTTAATGAATTATTATGTGCAAGCATTCTAATAGAACTATAGATATTATTTTTATTTTTTAACCTTGTTTTCGGTCAATTCTTTCTTCAGCCCCACTAGCTTTCATCTCCTATTTTGAGATGGGAGCCATAACGTCCTGGCGTTAGCAATTTGAAATTGTATCCGCTACAAGCAGCAAAATATATTTTACATTCCCTGTGGAAAAGCCATGCCACTGGTTATAGTCAGAATAGAAGACAGGTAGCCACTCTTTTGAACTTTTTAATCAAATAGACATTTCTGGAAACGAAATAGTGTAACATGATTGTCTTTGAGTGAACGTCAGAAACGCAATTTGAAACAATTTATGAGGTTTGGTTTGGTTAAAGCTTGTTTCATGTAGGTGAAAGAGTTTTATATTTGTCCAAGATGAATCAGATATTTGCTACTGTCTAAGGCAGCAGTCGCCAAACTTTTTGTCCTCACGCAGCAGTAAATTTATAATTTAAATTCCACGAGCCACTAATAGGATTTTGTGAATGTTAAATATATTTTTTAAAGAAAATTGTGATCTAAGAATGCAATTAATGCACCTTAAAACATAACTTAACATAATAAGAAAGTATGCTCTATATTTTTCTGAGGACCAGCGAAATGTTCTCGCGGACCACTATTGGTCCACGGACCCCCACTTTGGCGACCTCTGGTCTAAGGCAATAAAACTTCTTTCAATAATACGAACAGTAATTGTTGCAAACAATTCTGTGATCTGTGTTTAGTTCAGTAAGTAAAGAAATCAATTAAGTATTGGTCGGAAAATAGAAGCATATAAAATTAGAGAAAGACATGACATTACGGAAAACAGTTATCCTTACTCAAAAAGGCAGTAAATCTAATGCGGATCATAGGATAATAAATTATAAATCATTTGCAGTGGTAATTATAAATTACGCAAAAATCACAAAAATGACGATAACTCAAAATGTTATGCATAGAATTTTATGAAACTTATACATATTATACAAAACATTGGAGGAGATAAAATAGAATAAAAAGAAACCACCAAAGAATTATGGTGTAATAGAAATTAGTGTATATATACAATGTCCAAATCACCAAATCGGATGCGTCGATTTGTTATTGGAAATGGAGTGTTAATATGGGGTATAATCCCCCAAAAAGCAAAATTAATTATATTTTCATAAATTTTTTTAAGAATGTTTTACGCATGACATGGGAAAGGTTTCGTCTTTGTTTACTGTGTTGCAAGAACGTTTTCAAATTCTCAGATATATATTTCCTGATTTAAACCTTGCTAACTGCCATAAAATTCTATTAAAGCATACAAACATCAGCTGGAAAAGCGCCACCATATTTCATCCTGTCAACTACGGAACCTGAAAGGCATCAGCTATTGATGTAAACTTAAAGTTGAGGTGTTTCCATTCCTCTTTCATATTCATAGTGATAGGAAATGATTGATTTGAAGGTAAGTATTGAAAATGTGTTTTTCTTCCAATAAAAGAACACGTCTATCATGTATTCAAAATAACTACATAAAAAGTAAAATTTTCTGAAGAACGTCAAATGCATACATTTTTTTGAACATATCGTTTCATCCGGTAAAAAATAAAATAGATATTGGTTTGCAAAAAAAAATAAATGTTAATAAAACCATGAAATAGTAAAGAAATAAAACAAATTAACGTTCACTAAAAATTTAATTTATTATATGTTAAATTTCTTAAACTATCTGTATTATTAAAATAATATGTTCATGAGCTTATTGAAATAAAACTAATAAAGTATTCAACTTAAAATACTTCAATTTAAATATAAATTATAGCTAATTTATTTAATCTATAACTGGCTTTAAAAAATTAAACTTAAAAAAATTAATAAACAACAATCTAGTACATACTATGTGTTTGTCTGTGCATTTGTACAATACTGTTTTAAAAGAACCATAGCGAATACTGGAACTTGAACATCATCAAAATCTATTAAAACATCTTACTTAAAAGATGTCCATCTGAATAATTTCTCAAAATACATTCATGGATAAAAAAAATTAGCGTAGCAAGAAGGAGTCGTCAAAATGAAACGAAATTTTACATACATATGACTACTTTGATATAAGTAAATGATTAGAAAATCAAAGAAAAAGGATAATTTATTTCAGAAAAAAAGGCAAAAGTACAAGGAATTTAATATCCTGTTGAACCCCCTCTAGCCCGAATTGTCGATGCGATACGACCAGGCACTGAGGCATAGAAGTTCCATTTCGTTCCATATTTGCTGTAACTTTCCCTGTAGTCCGCTCAAACTCATGAAATGCCCAACTCGCCGTCCCAAATGATTCCAGATATGCTCGATTGGAGAAAAACCTGTGGATCAGGTAGGCCAAGAAAGGGTAATAACAGTGCAAAGACAGTCTTGAGACACCCTTGTCGTGTGAGGCCGAGCATTGTATTGCTGAAAAGTGGCTCCTGGGAACCGTTGCATGAGTGGCAAGAGACGTAAATGCAGGATATCATGGACATACCGCTGGGCTGTCAGGGTGCCACAGATCAATACTAGGGTTGTCCCGTGTAGGCAATGGCACCCCATACCATCACACAAACTGTGGGACCGGTGTGTTGCTGTAAAGCAAAAGCAGGATTGATGCATTTACAGCGTTGTCTCCACATAAGAACACGGTTGTCATCACTGCTCAGATTGAATCTGGATTCAATGGTAAAGACGCCCTGGTTTCATTCCATTGCAATCCACCACTCGAAATGGAGGTGTCGATGGGTGGGCTTCAAGGGCAGCCCACATAATGGGCACCACGATCCCAAATGTCCTACAACTAGGCACCTTCGTATGGTTCGAGAAGACACAGGGGCCCCTAGTGAAGGTGCTACCCATGCCTGGAAGACGGCCGATGAAGCAGTTGGCTGTGCACTTGCATTTCTTACGATGTGGTGGTCTTCTCGACGATTGGTCTGTCGAGGGCGCCAGAAAAATAGTGCTAATCCCTCCATTTACGGCCAAAGTGGCCAAAGAAGTTTCACTTCCATTACGTGGCGTTCCACACTCCATTTTTATCATGTGGCGGTCTTCTCGACGACTGGTCTGTCGAGAGCGTCCCGGGCATGGTCTTCGTGTAAATGACATCTCTCGGATCCACTGGTCCCAACACCTATTCACAACACTATCAGAGAGGCTTAATTGACGAGCTACTCGCCTAGCTGACCACCCAGCTTCCATCATGCCGATGATTTTCCCCCTCTTAAACTGCGACAGCAGCTCATATTGTCTTCGAAAACGGCGTAATGGCCTGTCTACCTCAGCTCTTCCTTTGTAAACAATTCAGCACATTCAAACAAGCTTTGGTTACCTGTTTTATACTCCAAATAGAATGACTTTAAACGCCCTCTACCAGCTATACATAATGCGCAACCACGCTGCATCTCTAATCATTTGCATATCTTGTACCTCCATGCCTAGTTTTGTTACGATCCCACAATTATTTCTTTGTGCGCTAATTTTTTTGTCCATGTGTGTATATATTAACAGCTAAAACTTTCAAAATCAAATGAAGAATATTCTCAAAAATTGAAAATTACTGATAAGTGATATCACAAAATGCATATTTTAGTCAAAAAAGTCATATTTTTAAAGCAAACTAGCTCTTATTTTTCTACTCTGTATGGGATTAGATACTAGTTAGCCTAAAGTCAGGAATATTATATGGTCTAGCGTACTTACACATATGGGATGAATCCACATCATCTTATTTACCATTTCACCTTAGTGTTCCACCAAATACAACTCAACCAACCTTCTCGTATAGCAACAACATCTATTTAAACTCTGCCATGAACAGAGAAAAAGACCGGGAATTCTCCTTTTTTCTACCCACGTACAGTCACATCGTTTTGAAGCTGTCGATGCTTTCTACATCCGGCGTATATGAACTTAACCCTGGACTAATAGTTATACCCTTGAGTGTATGACTATTAGTTAAACTTAATTGAATATAATAAACTAAATCTACAATTATAACAGCTTTTTTTATCCTGATCAAACACCAAGGTCCAAATCTCGTTATACACACACATATTCAACTTAACTAACTTGTATATGTAAATGAAAATCAATTCTTATTTTCATACCAAATATATTTTTTACTATTAGCAGGAGAGAATTTTTTCAATTCCTCTACTATTGGTACACTCTCTCCCTATATATATATATATCTTGTTCAAATTTTCAATCGTTAATTAAATACTTTCTATTCATCCATTCAAGTTCAAATACATTTTTTAAAACTTGTAGTGGATGTCACTTGATATTAATACAGTATTTTTAAATATTAATATATTCATTAAATTAAAAAATGAATAAATAGTAACAAACAAACAAAAAAATAATCCAACAGCATACATAGAATGGAAAATCGTTCGGTGTTCCTCTAGAGTAATGAATAGTGCGTTGGACATCTAATCCAAAGGTCGTGAGTTCGAAATCCTCCTGAAACGGCCTAATTTCTAAAAATGTGATTTTTTTTACTATACTTTTTTATTAGAATAATTAAATTTAATGAATGAATAAATAGTAACTAACAAAAAAATAGTCCAACACCCTATATAGAAAGGAAAATGGAAAATCAAATTCTATTTTGTCACTTAATATTGTGATTCTGTCATATGTACATACATATTTATATTAATTGTAACTATTTAATAATAAGTAACTAAAATACAAATTTTCTTTGTTGAATTTATATAATTTTTTATATTACTTGTTTCAGTTGAATTTAAACAAATTATTTATAGTTATTTTCATTAAAACAACAGACATTTTTAAAACGGAAACAAAATCTATCCAAAAGGAAATATAAAAAATGACTATTAAATAAAAAAAAAAAATAAAGAATTGGTCATTATACTTTTTTAGGTATCCAACTACTTTCGGAACCGTGATTTTAAAAAGGCGCATAAATAGGTAGTTTTCATGATATTTAGTATCACTTGGATTAAAATATATGTATAAAATTGTTTTAAGGACATAAACATTTTGACAAAAAAAAATTATTTAAATACAATATTTTGGCCATAAATTAACTTAGAATAACCTTTTTTCAAAATATCCCCCTTTTGTGAAAAATGCTTCTATTATAATAATATTTTGCCTCTGTATAGCTCATACCTCTGTACAGAAGCTCAACTATGATTTACGAAAAGTTCACATTATTTTCAGAGTTACAACCATTTGAAATAATTTTCGGTGTTTTTTTCTTAAAATTTATCCCCTCTGTTGTCGTAAAACATGGATAAACCCACTTCTAAGTTATATATTTCAAAATTTCTAGTTCAGCCTCTGTACAGAGGTCTGAGCTGTATACAGGCAACATATTATTATATTAGAAACATTTTTCACAAAAGGAGATATTTTGAAAATGTGTCATTCTATGTTCATTTTTTATCAAAATATTATACTTTAATAATTTTTCATTGTAATACTGTTCTTAAAACAATTTTATATACATTTTCTAATCTAAGTGACACTAAATATCATAAATATTATCCATTTATATGCTTTTGCAAAGTCATGGTTCTGAACGTAGTCGGATACCTTAATAGACTGAACATTTTTATAGTGAGTAAAACCTGCTATATGTGTGTGTGTGTGATCCCTTGAGTCATGAAGTTTCGACATAATTATGCTCCGTAAGTTACTGCTAGTCAATAAATAAATAAGCACTAAAGTTATTATTTTTATTTAAGTGAATACAATTGGATTATATTAAAAGATAATAACAATTTTTTTTCAACCTGTCATCGGATAATGTAATTGAACAAATCTTGCTTTTCTCCTTAATAAAAACAACATATAGAAACAAAAACGTAATACCTCTTCGCGCTCAATAAATTCATGATAGGATAAACAATTGTTTCAAGACATAAAAAGAAAATATGATAAATGAGTTATTTATAAAGTTTTTCCGCAGTATTAGTGGACCGCAGGAGAGGGATATTTCTTTGTTCCTGAAAACACTTAATTTAATTTAGTTTTTTACATATCACACTTTCTTTCCAGTAGTTGCTGTGTTTCTAGCTTAAAGTTAATGATGTTACTTAAATATTTTTCTTGACCCAAATGCTATTTAGGAGCATTATTTGCACAAAGATTATTTATAGTGTAGATTGATTAAGACAGATGTTTCTTCTAAACCTTTAGGAAATTTTAGAAGAAATATGGTATGGGTACAGCAAAAGAAGAAAGAAGTGAACAAGTAATAATCTCAACAAAAAAAAAAAGTTTTCAAAGTTTCGAAAATAATATTGGATCCAATTTTTATTATTTTAAAATATTTTCTTCTATAAAAATTGGTAAAGACTTCTTTTTTTTTTGTGTCGCAATCAACCTCTCTTAAAATTTCATTTTCGTTTCGTTACACAAAGAACAATAAAGATTACGTTCATAAATCGCAACTTTTTTTCAAAAAGCAGAGTTTGAATACTTCTTTCTTTAATCATAACACGTGATTTATATGTTTTTATTTTCATATAAACAATTTTTGTGTGTGTGTGTGTGATACATATATAATTCGAGATCTCTTTTAGTAAATTATGATATTCATGTTTGTGTATTATTTGTTTCAATTTATTTCATTGTGCAATTTTACAATAACCATTCATTTCAGTTTATTTGTTATAAATATTACTATAGCTTACACATGCTATTATTAGGCTTGACTTCATTTTTCTTTCTAAGTTTCTTCACTTTTTATTGCCCTATTATGCCGAAATGTTCTGCTGTAGGGGAAGATTCGACCTGTAAAGCAAGCTTAATCCTATTTCACTGTCCTAAATCAGCGACCGCTTTATAAAACATAATAGATTTCCATTTTAGTCTATTGACTTTTTATATGTCTATTATATTTTGGCTGGTTGTTTTCGGTTCTCAAATCCAATTTCATCCATTCTTTGCTTTGTAAGAATTATATAATTGTTTTATTTTATTTTATTTTACTGCATACATATATATGGGTGTGTGTTTTAATAAACAGTTATTGCTCATGGTCTATTATTAATCAACAAACATGAACAAATGCATTTTAATTTATCTTTTATTTACATAAGTTTTTGAAAGTATGTGCATTTTTCAATATAGGTTTGTTTATTCGTTTTCAATTGAATTTGAATACTTTACTTTCATCTTAAATCTAATTATATTTTTTTTTATGTTTTTAAAATTATCGTAGAAAATGCATTATTTATTATGATAAGAAGAAATTTATATTCTTACTATGTTAAGCATACTGTAAATTGAATTCTACTAGTTTAATAGAACTGATTCACAGATTTTTGAAATAGTTATAGCAAATTAATATAAATGAATATTCCTTTAAATATTTACCTTTTATTAAGTTAAAATGAATAAGTAATGATTTATTTGAATGCACAAAATATCCATTACAGATACATTATCATATTTCAAAGCTTTCAAAGCAGATTTTCGATTAAGCTTTAAATCACCGTAAGCAAATTCTACTTTTAAATTTATTTTGCAGTGAACTAACTATTCTTACTAACTCTAACTATTTTTAGCTTATTTCTTGATTCTAAGGACTTCAAAGTAAATTCTTCTTGTTTTCTAATATTTGATAATAATAAAAATAAATGAAATGCTTAGAAAATTCTACATCAGGAATAATAACATGCATTTTCGGGGAGAAGGTTCAATAATTATATCGGTTATTTATGCAAAATTTTTAAATTTCCATTAAATAGAGCATGAGGGCGTATTATTGAAGTTTATTGAACAGAGTTAATACGAAGTAAATCTTTAGTGTGTCTCTTTACTTTTACAATAACTGAAAAAGGGGAATTATTATCGTACAGTATTTCAATGCAAAATAGATTTTGTGTTTTTAGATACTCTTATTTCACTATATTTATGAATACAAAATAGTATTTGAAATAAAATTAAAGAAAAATAACGTTTTTTCCAAATAAAATAATTTTTTTTAAAAAAACCTGATCTATGATTACGTACATAGCATTGAAGTTGTTCTCATTTTTGAGTGTTTTTTCTTCAGATTCTATTCATTGAACTTTTAATTATATTTCTACAGAGTTTTCTTTGATATAAGGAAAATAAAGCGTTTTTTTTTTCTTTTGTCTTTTAGAAACGAAATCAAAAAAGAACAAACTAAAGAAGTTTAATCTAAGGATTAAGAAGATTTTTCCTTTCTCCCTATCTTTTTAGATTTTTCTTTATTTACTTAAGATTTTTTTAAAAAAAAGCTTTTCAAAAAACAGTTTCCTGTATTATTTTTTTAAAAAAAGCTTGTTTTTCAACGTGATATAATTTCACAATAGTAAATTTATAACCAATGAATCCTTATGCTCTTCCAGGTTTAATAAAACGTTTGTATAAACAAAGTTGAATAAATTTTGTGTTGACTTTTGTTGTGAGATTTTAGTTACAGAAGAAATTTTTATGCATTTTGCGGGATAAATATCATACTAAGATATAAAGTAAATTGATATCAAGATATATAAATTTTACATATACACAAATAAAAATATAAATAATTAGAGCTGGATGATATAATTGTCAATAACACTGACAATCATAGTGACATTCGGCACTTATATTCAAGAACAAATATAGTAATATTTCATTAATATTTTTAATAAGTATCAGTATGTAAATAAAGTTTATATATTTCGTAACCCTTAAATTCCCAAATTACTTGAGTAAAATTATTAATTTTTCAAAAAGAGAGAGAGATTTACTGTACTGGTAACTACGTTTTTAGAATTTATTTAACAGTATAAATGAAGTACTAGGGATGATGGAAGGGGCTGAGAAAATTACAATCTAAAAAATGTAATAAATTTGCACAAATTAAAAACTTTTATTGAGTTAATTTACAGGAAAGTTATATTTTTAATGGTAATCTGTATTAACGAATTCAAGAATTATTACATAGGGCACCTGCTAGAAATATTTTAGCTACCACAGATTACAGCATATAGCTTTTCAAATGGAAAGGATTTATGGCGAATAACATTTCATATCTAAAAACATTTCTTTCGCTTTCTCCCTTCATTAAAATTTTAGGTTATTAAATAATATGCATCAAAGTATTAGATGAATTATTGTTAAATAAAGCATATGTATATTTATGAAGTATTGAAATGAATTATAAATGTATAAATCAACGAAGTTATAAAAGTTCCTTGTATTTAGTAATTTTTTGGAATTTAAAAAACGTTTTCAAAATGATAAATATTGTGGGAAAAAAACATTAAAATAAGTTTAATAGGAAATTCAATAACGTTAACTGTCCACTATTAAAAAAAATATTATTTTATATGCATACATGCATATATATATATGCGTCATTTCGCGTTGGGAGCTTCAATATTAGGCTTAAATTTTCAACTTGGTTTTTTTTCTATTATGTCGAAATTTTATGCTGTACGGGGAAGGTTGGATCCATAAAGCATTGCTAACCCTAATTCGCTGGCCTAATTCAGAGACAGCTTTAGAAATCATAATGGGTTTCCAGTTTAGTCCAAAGGCTTTTTTGTATCTACATTTGTTGTATCTAGTGAATTCTAATTCCTTCCTGCTTTAGCACTGTAGGTTCTAGCACTTCTTCACTTTTATTTTATATATATATATATATATGTACTTATAAATTAATGGCAGAAATAATGTTCTTCCTACTTAAATATCATCAAACGACTCAACATTATTAATTTGGAGACACACCAGCAAGACGCTAGGCAATGTAATCTTTTATCACCTTAAGGGCAATTTTTACATCATTTTAACGGTTCTTCGTCACTTAATTACTGACATTTCTCTGAAACATCAAGATATTCATTGAGAGAAAATGTTAATAGAAACTAATTTCCAACTATAAGAATTAAAATAGAAAGTGATTTTTCCGTAGGAGAGTACTGTGATTTCGATACGGAAGTAATATTTTTTAATTCTCTATTTCTTTTTATTATTCTATATTTAATTATTTATGCTGATTTTGTTATTAACACTTATCAAAATGAAACATAATCAGTTAAAATAAAATGTTGATCAAGAAAGGAAAGAAATGTATGTTTTATAAGAATGTATTGTATCACTGTAATAAAGTATAAAGAAACAAATCCTTGAAAAAATATTTTGAATATAAAATGGAGGCAATTTTGATAACATGTACAAAAAATTAAATTTTCTCATCTACTATTAATAACATTGTTATTTTTTAAAAGTTTTATGTTGTTAACTACTCACAATTTAAAAGTTGTTTTATTTCTTTCTCAAATATATAAAAAATCGCTATGAGTATGTTACATTTTAGTATACTAATACAGACATTATTTTAGTATTGTGTGTTTAATATACTTCACATAATTTTTTATGTTTTAAAACAATGAGAAACTTTATGTATACGGATCCAAACTGAAATTTTCAAACAAAAATTTCGGATTGTTATCCTGTCTGGACCCTATATAATCAGGAATCCTTAAAATGAGATTCAATAGTAATTTATGATAAAATAAAAATGTGTTAATTATATTTTTATTTACTTTGAACAATATTCGTTGATTTTTAATAATCAACCTAACAATGTGTAAATGTACTCACAGAAATGCTTTATTATTTAGAATACAATTTTGTACAAACAGAATTCAAAGTCCTTAACAAAACTCTGTGGAAATAGAAGAAAAAAGCTAGGGATTTTAATGACTACGAAAAATACCAAACATTCGAAATCTTTTCCCTCAGGACGTTGATCATACTGATTATAATTGTTTAGATGTTTTGTTATGAATTCTATATTATAAATTATTTTGAAATAAAATTCTGCCGGGAAAGAAAATTTCTTTTAAAATGTTTATATAAAGTGTTTTTGTAATTAAATATTCCCCCCCAAAAATTAATACAATACTTCCAAAATGGATGAAAAAATAATATTTATATATGATTACATAGGAATTTTACTTAATGGCACTTACATATTATACCGTAGACTAAATTTACCGAATCAAAACACGTAACTAATTCAAAACATGTATGCAATGCGATCAAGTCATTATCATTGTTGTATTTGAACACGTACTGGAAAAACTTCAAATATAGGATGTAAATCGAAAGTATTTGGGAACTTCTTTTGAGATTTGAAGTAATTGGATGACAGTATAATACATAAGTACCTAATTACTACACGTAAAGAGCAATGTAAACTATTCAGACCAAGGTACACATATGTGTGTACTTTTATATATATTACAACTTAGTATTTTATTAATGAATGTAAACAAACAATTGAGATGAAGAGGTTATCTTTCGCGTACGTTTTACCACCAGTTGGTGATAGTTGTACATTTTCCTGGAGATTTCAGCACAAAGTAACTCTGAATAAATTGACAAAAAATCTAAAAAAGGCAGATATTTTTATTTTAAAAATTAAAACTTTTGAGCTTCATATTTCTTTTTTACTTGATAAGGATGATTTCCACAGTTGTTTGGTGTACACACACACAATGAAGTATGAAAGAGTATGTGTAAAATGAAAATTGTAGTATTTTATTTTCACTTCATGTTTAAATATGTAAATAAATAAAGGCTTAAGTGTTTTAAAAAAATATTTTGAATAAGAATGATATGCTACTACTTGTAACTCAGCAATTAAATATTTTAGTGCTGAATAAAGCATTTAAAGCATTACTAATTACATTAATAATATTTATGCTTTCTACCTTAAAAATGAAACAACTTTTGTATTTTTATGAATTAATAAACTCTACATATTGAGAAATATGTTTTAAAAATTCTTAATCGAATTGTTTCGAATAATAAAAGCGAATACGAATAAAATGCTTTTAAATTATTCAATTTTTTGTCATAAACTAGATTCACAAAATGTATATTAAAATTATTTTTGGTACATCGATTTAAAATATTTTTGAGAGCTTTTTTAAATGTTTTTCGGAATACATTATCTTTGCACATTAAATGTTCTGTACTTAAAGAAAAAAATCTGAAATTAATTAAAACTTTTACCAAAAGGAAAACAATTGAAGAAAAAAATAAACATTTCAGATTTAAATACATTAGAAATAATTACTTTGGAGAGTGATGACTTGAACCCCTCAACATTTGTAATTAAAGTACATACAATTTTACATTAATTGGAAGGTTTTTAGTAAAAATTTCCTTTTCGAGTCATTAAATTAAGAGAAAATGAAAAAAAAATTATATTTTTTACCACTGTAAATTGAAAGAAAGCTAAAACAAAAGATTTTAAATTATAAGTCGAACGGTTAAATATGTTTCAAAGGTGCTTCTGTTATTTTAAAAAAAAAAAAAATTGAAAATCGTCGTCTGCTTAAAGGAATTAACATTAGGTATTCTTTGAGTTTTCGCAATCAAAATTATGAGGGATTTATAATCAAACTACTTTTAATTAAAATAAAAACCAATATTTGTTCAAAGATAGCTTTTAATAGAAAATAATCATGACCACGTTATTTAGTTTACTTCATATCAAGAATTGAAACGCTTTTAAACAGAAATACTGACCATGAACATTGAAGAAACGAAATATATTTCAATTAAAAACATCAAAGATCTTGCACTCATTGCTATATATTAACCTTGAGTTGAAATAAACATACACCATTAAATTTATTATCAAAAATCCTTAAATGTAATTAAACTAGAAACATTTAAATTGAAAGATTTATTGCTTTATGAGAGAAACATAAAAATTTAGACACTAATATGGATATCAAAAGTTAAATCCTGAGGGCGAAATTTCAAGAATATGCTAATTTCATTCAATACAAAGTTATTATGCTGATGATATTGATGACTAAAATTTCTAACTGAAAAATAATGTACTTAAAATCCTAAGTAGGTAAAAAAACATTTGAGGCATCCTTTCTAAGCTTCTGTTGTTTAAATATTTGTCAAATTATATATACTTAATACTATAATTTTAGCTCCTGATATATATTTTAGTAAAACTTTCTATATTATTTTTAACTCAGAGTCAAATACATTGTTATATTGTAATTGCTATTGTATTCAGTTTTAGAATAATACTGCTAAAAAAGTATAATAATACATTTATTTTATTTTATAATATGGATAATGGTTTAATATTTTGTTTTTATAAGTCAACCAAATTATAGCCATAGTGAAAGATCTAAAATAAAAGGGGTTTTATGAAGAAAAGAATTTAAAAATACCTTGCACACACAAAAAAATGTTGGTACTTCAAAATGTATTCAAAAGTATTAGATATTCCATCCAAAATATGTCAGATAAATATTTAGACTTCTTTTGGTTTCCAGGCAAATCATCTTCCTTAAAAGAATTGGATGAAAAGAAAAATTCCCAACAAGTAATATAAAAAAATTCTCCTATTTTGAATGGATGAATAGAAAGTATTTTATTAATTGAAAATTTGAACAATATATATATATATATATATATATATATATATAATGAAGTGAACTAATAGTAGAATTGAAAAAGAGATTGATTTCTCTTCATTGTTTGTAACTATGCACGCAGTTTCGCTAGTTTGGCTAAGGGTGGGTTTTCCATACCAATTTTTAGTCATTGTTTTAATTTCAGTTACATTGTTACAACGATAGAGACGAATCTAAATTGGCGTCGAAAACTGGTTATTAGTAAATTTAACTTAATTAACAAATCAGTATTTGAGAAAAACTGTATTAGCATCAAGTGCCATGCAGTACAAGTTTAAAAAAGAAGGATTTATTTGAACTTGATTGGATGAATAGAAAGTATTTTATCAACGATTGAAAATTTGAACAAGATATATATACATATATATATATATATACATATATATATATATATATATATATATATATATATATATATATACTATATATAACTATGTAGGCATAATGATAGTGAGTTAATAGTAGAAATTGAAAAAACTTTTATTTCGTACCAAAATTATGTGAACAGGTTAAAAAGTTGCATATTATTATCTATATTCTACGTAATACATACTCTAAATATTATTATAATGATCACTAAACAAAGTAAAATAATTGAATTATTTTTACAAGAAATTAAATATTATTGCATGTAATCTAAATTCACTAATTATCCATAGGATTACTCCCAACTTCAATACAAAATTAATCAATGAATATGATTGGTGTGGATAAATGTAATTCTTTTGGTTATTATGGCTATTTTATTAATAGATGTAATTCTGTGGATAAATTACTTTTAATATTATTTTTCATGAGAAGGTATGTTTGAAGTTTTAAAACTATGAAACAGTTTATCAAATGAATCTTAATTTTTAAAATCTTTTCTACAAGTTCTTGTCATTTTTGTTTATATGTTCATGCAGTCAGCTAAAATTTAAAAAAATACTTTTCGCTAAATTTTATATGAAACCGCGCCCTAACTTTTTTAAGCATTTTACACATTGTATTATATGGAACTTTCTTATAACAATTTTAGATCAACAACTTCTGACTAAAGTATAGGAATATTTTTAAGATATAAGGAACAAAAGAAAGAATTTAATTCATTTATCATTTTCTGTTTGCATACTAGAAGTATCTAATAGCCTTCAACAATTGCAGATTTTGGTGGCAATTTATTTTTCCCTATTTGCGATTCTGAAGCATTCAGAATATTATAGGTTATTTTTTTTACATATACCGCTATTTTAAGAAATATTTGTGATTTCGTAATATTCAGAGTAATATTTGAATCCTTAAAATCAGATTGAATTAGACACCACATTCATTTACTCTATTCTTTAGTTTTTTACATGTATGTTTACCATCGTTTTGCGAAAGAACATTTGATTCATAACATATTTTTATGATCAAATTGGAATAAATGCTTTCATTTGTTTCTGAAAATAATTAATACATGTTCTTGAACTAAAATATATTTTATAAGCCAAAAAATTTGGTACTTGCGTATTATATCGTAACCATTTGGACGGCAGTATGTTAATTGAAGAACATGGTTATCCATTCAGTGTGCCGCTCATCGAAATCGATGCTGCCAACTTGGCGTTATCTAGAATGGTAGCATTGTTGTGATAGTACGTATAAGTTGCTTTTAAAAATGTACAGAGGCAAAATATTAGTATATTAGATAAAATGTTTTTTCTAAATATTCTGTAAAAGCAAAAATTTGGTAGCGACTTATTTTTACATTTTAAAATTATTTTCCTGTGATATATTTGTAAAATAAAATTCAGTGAAATAATCATGTTATATATACAACCTCCCTTTTTAAAAGTACATCTTAAAAGGAAAAAAGAAGGAGCTTTATCTGGCTAATTTATCGATTTACTTGTCCGGCGAATTATCTGCTTCATGTTCTCGGAAAAAGCAGATTGAAAAGATTTAAAATTGTTTAGTAAAGAAAACCTTAATATTGGGAAAACAATTTGCTTTGAAGGAACAACAAAATTACCTAAGTAGAGTGGTTATCCAAAACATATCGGAATTTCTAATGAAAACGAAATACTGTACGCTTGTTTTACTCGATAAAGCAAAAAGTATGAGGAGTTTGCGTTTGTGGTTAAGTTTCAAAAATGATCAAAAGACGATAGTAGTATATTTTTTTTACTCGTAACCAGAAAAAATAATCCAGAATAAAAAGTTTCACAGAAAGATATGATACGGTGTTTCGCCACTTCACAGAATATGAAGATATTTTGTTTTTCGTTTTCTAATTAAAATATCAATGAAGTAAATTTGGAAAAGTGTGATTTGAATAAACTAAAACATTGAATATTGGTTTTATTTATATAAATAAAATACTTTTATTTAAGCATTGCATCTTCTGCAAATAAATTTATTTATTAACTTTCCACTTGTGATTTGATGTAATTATTTTTAGAAACCAATCATGAATTAAATATCGATAAATATATTAAGGTATCCGACTGCGTTCCGAACCATTGAGTTTTGCAAAGCGTATGAAATGGATAACCAATTTATGATATAGTTGTCGCTTAGATTAGGAAATGTACATAAAATTGTTTTAGAATAGTATTACAAAAAAATTATTTAAGTACGATATTTTGACAAAAATAAAGATTGACCCATTTTCCAAATATTTTCCTTTTTGTGAGCAATGCTTCTTATAATAATATTTTGCCTTTATATAGCTCAGACCTCTTGTGCAAGGGCTCAACTAAATTTTTGAAATATATAACTTATAAGTAGGTTTATCCATGCTTCACAACAGAGGGAGGAGTACAGAAAAAAGCATAGATAATTATTTCAATTGGTGGTTAACTCTGAAAATATAATGTGAATTTTT
>BMAV01005265.1:0-18595 GCA_019973955.1 Trichonephila inaurata madagascariensis
TGAGTTCTAGATTGGGAAAAGGGGAAAAAATTTCCCCTTAAGTTTTGTGCTGCCTTCTCACTTTCAACAAGCTTGCAAATGGGTGCTCCGACTGCGCCTGCTCTTGGAAAAGTATTCCGGAACGCAGGAGAAATGGGTTTCCGTAAGCCGAGTTGGATTGGTTGTTTGCAAGGCGACTGTAACTAGAAGCTGAGAAGGAACATGTGTTATAATTTGAATCTAAAGGGTTTAAAATTTTAAATTATGCCGATATTTTGTAATGGCAATCAATAGTTTTGAAAGAAAATCGTTTCTGGGAAGCAAAGTTTGTATTTTGCAATGATGGAATCAGAAAGAGGTTGAAGAAATAATTTCAACGATCCATTGTACTTGTTTTAAAATTCTAACAATTTGAATCATAAAGTAAATTAGTATTTTCTGCATGCTATCTTGCTTCAGTTTCTAGCGACATGTATCTTAAGAAAAATGAACTTACTTTTCCGATTGGAATTCAAAACAAATGTATAAAAAAAATATTACTCATGAGCAGCAATTATTTTTAAGATATTGTGCTTTGTTTAACAAATTCCTTATTATTTGTCTCTTTACATATATATTTTCAAGTTGAGTTAAATCATTTTACTGTCCCT
The DNA here is from genome assembly GCA_019973955.1 of Trichonephila inaurata madagascariensis. Lineage (NCBI taxonomy): Eukaryota > Metazoa > Arthropoda > Arachnida > Araneae > Nephilidae > Trichonephila > Trichonephila inaurata. The sequence goes on from BMAV01005265.1 coordinate 630, forward strand.
AATAAATGAAATCGTTTAAAATCAGTATTATGATTTTTTATTATTATAATATCTTAATTAAGTTAAATATTCAAAAAAGGAGCGATTGAAAGTTTGTATTATCATTTCCTCTTCTGTACACTACGTCCACAGAAAAGTGAGTGACTTCAATCTCAAATGTTGAGTCTGTTAAGTTATACATAATATCAAACTCTTTAATAAATGAAAAAGAAAAAATAGTTAATCTAGTTAGTAGGTGTAATGTATGTCATTCGGAAGCAGAAGTAAGAATAAAAAAGAGAAATTTCTCTCTACTTTTTGATGTGTAACATCTTTCCTCTCGGTTGCTGGATATTTATCGGAGTGATTTCGTGAAAAGAGACGGAAATGGGTAGCAGGAAGTGACGTCAATGGGAACCCGGCGAGATCTTGGCGATAGAGCCAAGTTGGCATCATATTTGACGACCAAGTTTTCCGCCAATTTGGCGACTATTTTGGTGACATTGGCGACCATGTTGGTGAGTTCAGGATCCTCTGGATTCTTCTAGAAATTAGTGGATTTCTCTATTAATTCACGCTCTGTGACACGTGCGGATTTTTCTGAAAGTTTCCACCGGGTCTATAAATAGAGCGATGCTAGCCTCAACGAGTCAGTCTTGATTCAAACCGCGATTAATGAGCATTGTTTTGATTACCGGTTAGCTCGGCTGTGCTTGTGAATAATCTTTCACATACGTGTACTTTAAACACTGATAATTGTGTTTGATTGCTGTTGAAGGTGTGAAAACCTTCGGAGATTTACTCTGTGAATATTACTGCGGAATCCTGTATTTAAAGAATTGGATTTCCGATAATAAATTCGCATCGCTCTTAAAGAACTGTTATTTTTCTTTGTGACAGTTTTGCATTAAATCCTCGAATCCCGATCAACGTAACAATTTGGTTCCAGGGGGGAGGAATTTTTTAGTATTTTTCCCAGTGTATTCGGGTCCATATAGTATTAATAACCAGAAGAATTTAATATTAGAAGATAAAAATAATGCGGGTCTTGTGACGACTCACGCGCCCTTTCTCTAACATAACCTCTGTGTTCTTTGACGGCCACGATTAATGGCAAATCTTTTCCAACCCAAATCCAAGAAGTGAAACGAGGGATAGAGGCAAATAAGATAACCTTTAAAAGGACAGAAGTTTTAGTAAGCGTGATGGCAATTTAGAGAAAGTTCAGTTCAGAAAAGATAGAAGTGTAAATTGACGGCCTACCTAAGAATCACGGAAATCTCGCCATTCATTCAAGGTACATACCATTGTACTCGAGTTAGATGAATATCTGAAATGGATTGGACCGTTGCTTAGAATTCAAGGTAGGAAGATTATATTCTGAATGCGAATATATTATTAAGATTGAGAGTAGGCGGATATAACATAATTATATAGATAAGTGATCAATTGCGCATCTGTGTTAGTACGGCTCATGTTTGGTTTATTCTCACTTAATATAAGTTTGTTCGATATATAAGTAATTTAAGTTAAACTCTTCATAAAAGTCATATTAAGAATTCTAAAATGTCTCATCATTTCGAGAATCCCACACCTCTAACTTACGCTGAAACCCCACGATATGGTCGACAAAGATCGACCATATCACAGTCTTAAAGGGATATAACGAAGATGGTTCTGTGTGCTCTTTAAAAAGAAACTATCACTCCTTCCCATTATTTTGAGAGGTGATTTGAATTTTAACATCAGTTTGCCAATAGCTGAGCCGCTCATAGCTTTTTTGAATGATGAACTCAAGCTCGAATGAACATAAATCAAAATGTATCGAACACAGTGGTACTGTTATTAATGCTGTTTTCAACGGTTTTTAAATACTTTGAAATCACAAGTATATGTGTCATATTTTAGTTATCATAGGTCTATTATCTCCACTCTTCCCCAAATTGAACAAGAATAATTATTTTTGATAGAAATTGCATTACCCCCCTTCTTTTAAATTTAAAATTTAAAATTTTTTCAAAAAAGATATAGTTATTCGATGAAGATTTTTTCCCAATCATACTGGATTCTTTTTTTTCAGGATTTAAGTGAATATTGCGTATTTACCCACCGTTGATGTTTTTTAAAAATGGTTTTTTTTTAACAATATTTAAAAAAAACAGTTTCCCTAACATTGAGCGGAAAACCTCAAAACCTTTTTTTAAATTTCCCTTGTTTTCATTCACATAAAGCACTATAAAAAAAACTTTTTTCGCTGAAAATAGGGGCAAAATAGCCCGTACAGCCTCCTTCAAATCTTTGTTTTTTCATTCTCCCGCGAAAACAATAATACACACCTTATAATTTAAATACCCACTATCTAGTGGCATACATGAACCCTCACATACCCCCATCAAGAAGTTTTTTTTTGAGGGAAGGGAAATTTAAAAAGGGTTTATGAATTGGTTTTTTAAATAGCCCTTTTCCCCCAGTTCTAATAGTTACTACTCTTGCCACACCACCTTACCTGGATGCGTTTAAAATTAATTTCCAAAAAGGGGGGGTTTTCCCGGAGGGAATTTTATCCTTCTTAAAAATTAAAATTTTTCCCAACCCTTAAAATTTTTTTTTAGATTTCCATTTAGTTCTGTTTTGTAAATTACTCAAAATAATAAAACTTTCCATTTTTTAAAAAAAACAACTTATTTTTTGGCCCAAAAAACCCCCAAACAGAAGGGCGAAAAAATAGTTTATCATCTTTGGGAAATTTTCGGGGAAAGAAATTAATAACCTCACCTTAAAAATGAGAATGGGGTTAAAATATTTAAACTGCCCGGATCATTGTCACAGCCCAAAAAAAGACTAGGGTTTTGGGGATTTCCCAAGAACCTCTTCTTGTTTTAACAAATTTTAAATCCTCAAAAAGTTAAATTTGTTTTTTCCAAAAATTCCCCTTTTTTAATGGTACTTAATACTCTTAACCCCTGTTTCCCCAAACCCTCCAAAAAAAAGGACTCACTGGAGGGCTAAAATGCCACTCATTTCACTTGTGATAAAAAATGAAACTGTTCTTTTTTAAGTAAGTTTTGATAAAAATTTAAAAAAATTTCTAAAAATTTTCTCCGGGCCCAAAAAGAAACCATTACCCACAAAAAAATGTCTTGGGTGATCTTCTTCTAACAAAAAACTTTTTAAAAACCCCAATAAAGGGCCTCAAAATTGAGATCCTCACTAGTTCAAAAATTAAAAACTTTGGTAGCAAAACATACAAAAAGCTATATATCACTTATTTAGTCTTTGCTCCTTTTTATATTTTAAAAAATATTGGTGGGGCAGCAAATCTACCCCCCAAAAAAAATTTGGGCCCCCTACGGGGGAGTTCCCCTTTGGGTTTTGGCAAAATCAGCCCACCCAACTTTTTGGGATGCAGTTTGCTCTATACTTACAACATCCCAAAACTTTTTATAAAATACTTTTTTTAAAATTTTTTTAAACCAATAAACCAATAAGTTTGCTTAATAATACCTAATAATACGGGTACATCAACATGAAAATAAAAATATGATACATTTTTTTACAATTGGTTTACAAATTTCTGCTTTTTTGGCAAAATGTTTTGGTTAGCACACCATATTTGGAGTGTCAAGTTTCGAAGTCGACCTCCTACCCCCGAATAAAACCCTTTTTGTTTATAAAAGAACAAAAGAGCAAAAATAAGGAATATTTTTTTGCTACAAGGCAAAGCTTTGATCCCAATTGTTTCCTCTTTAAAAAAAAAAATTTTTGAATATACAAGAAAATTTGATTACTTGCCCTCCTTTCATATGTGGTTAAAGGGACATAGAAATTTCCTTTTTGGAATCGGAACTCATTTTTAAATTCTAGTTTTTACAATTTGTGATGTATCAAAAACAAAATGCGAAAATATATTAATAATCTTAGTAAAATGATAATTTTTAAAAAAAAGGTAAAAATTCAAAGTTGGCAAACCCAGGGGGAAAAAACTGTCCCTTTTTCTTTCCTTTGACACTGAATAGTTGTTTTCCTTTGGGTTTTTAGGGTCGAGTATTACGGGGAAATTAAAAGATGGCCTTCCCACCAAAAAACACATTTCGGGAAGTTCTTTTGGGGGATAAACCTTTTGCATGCAATGTCAGCTGAATTCATCTTGGTGGGCACATAACGCCAACTGTCTGCTGGAAAAGCCCAAAATTTTGGATGTTCTATTGGCAAGTAAGGCCCGTTCCTTGGATGAGGCAGCCAAATTTAAAACCCCCGGGGAAACAGTCCATGCATAGAAGTAACATTACTCCTTCAAAAGGGTTTTTCACTTTTTCATAAAACCGCCAAAAACAGTGCACCTTGAGCTCCAAAACTTGGGGAAATTAAAAATAGACTTTTAGAGGTTCCACCCCCAGATTTAGCCCCCCCAAAAAAGTCGCCTTGGGGGGGTTTTTTTTCGGGTTGTGGCTGAACAGCATAATGACCAAAACAAGGCCCCAAATCAGACCCCCTACAAAAACCATGCAAAAATTATTTTTTGGGTAGCATTGTGGATCTTCCTAGGAATGTGGATTGGACAAACTTGTTTCAAACCAACTTCTGGAATTTTTCCCATTTCGTTTAAGCGCCCGGAAGAAAGGGCTGTCCCAATCCTTTCAACAAAATCCTTCCCGTTGATAAAAAAAACTTAATAGACACGGTACGGGGGAAAAGGGAAAAAAAGGGGTGAACAATCTTTAGATTTTGGGGGAAAAGGGAAGGAACCCTTTTGGGTATTGTCCGGAAAATTTTTTTAAATTTAAAATGAAGGTATCCTTCTTTGGGAAATTTCCCGGTAAGACCTAGGGCCTTTGGGGATTCATCAGGATGGGTTTTAAATTGGGAACCCATTTCCTACCCCGTTGAAAAATTCGGGGAAAGTACCCGAGTGGTTTTTGGGCCCCACTTCCTTAAAAGGGGAAACCCCTTGCTTCTAGGCCCTTGAAAAATTGGAGGAGATTGCTTCCCCCACTTCAAAGGGGGGTCCTGCCATTAAAATCATAGATATAGAAAAATTCTTTTTATAAAGGGGTTTAAAAAAGCGGGGTTTATCCCCTTTCCCGAAACAAACCTTTTTCCCCCAACAGCAGGAGCTAAAAGGTTTCTGATACTGTACCCCTAAAATTTCCGTACGGTTTATATTCCCGTATGGGAGAGTCCTTTGATTTCTCCAAAAAATGCACAAAATTTTTTATCTTTTTTAAATTAAAATATTTTATACATCTGTTTGATTTTTTGCAAAACCAATTTCAAAATTTAATCTAAATTTCACGAAAAATCGTGAAAGGTCAGGCAGTAACCTTTTACCTATACCCAAAATTGGGAAATTAAAAAGAATTTCCATTTGAAGGGGTTTTCAAGTGCCCTCAAATACAACCCTAATTTCGTTGAAACACTGTCACCTTTCATAACAACATGATGAGGGGAAAAAAATAAATTTTTTGAGTCCATGGTTTCACATTGCTTTTTCCCCTGATGTCATATGTCCCAATGTTTTTATTCATCATAAAATTTTTCTGGGTTTAAAACATCGGGCCAAATTTATTTACCGGGGAACCCGGGGGGTTCCCCCTTTGTATTACCCAACCGTGGGGGGTCTCCGTATATCGGGAATTTTCAAAACCGCACAAAAACTACCCTCACCATTATATTTAAAAATTAAATTAAAATGATTTTTTACAAAAATTTTCCTCATCGGATAGAAATTCTTCTTTAACGGATAATTTTCTCCCGTTTTCCCTCTGGGAAATGGGTAGTATTTAATTCGTTTTTTAATTCTTAAAAAAAGAGAATATAATTCATTGGTTCCTTGTTTTTAACATTATGTTTTTTCCCGCAACAAAACCCCTCCCAAAAAAGTTCTTTTTTGCAATGGGTTCATTTTAGAACCCAAAAATTTCTCCCTGCAAGGGAAAATCAAAAAAAAATCCAAAATCCCCCCCAAATTTCATCACATTTTTTGGGAAAATAAAATTCTCATCTGAAAGAGGAATCGATTTCAAATAATCTAAATCCTTCACATCCAAAAACTCCGAAGGTATTTGTGAAATGACCTTATTTAAAATGAAAGCGTTCACTTCCAAACACTCATTCGAAAACTGTGATCCGATAACCAAATCAACACAGCCTCTTGTTTGACCTGCAATAACCCCCGCGATCCCGCAAAGAGAAATTTTACTGCTTTTTCTTTTTAAACCTAAAATATTTACAATTCTTTCTGAAATAAAACAACACTCAGACCCAGAATTTAATAATGCTTGGCAGATAAACGATTCATTAGAATTATTATTATAAAATATTTTCACACTTGCTAAGGGGAGAAAAGAAAGGCTTAATTTACTGTTCACTGAAGCCCCAGAATAAATCTGCGATTTTCCCGTTTGACCTTTGAACTCACTCGCTTCGTTGCGAGTCCCTGCGTTAGCTCCCTTTACCTGTGAAGTTTCATTACCCTGTAACGAGAATAAGTAAACAGAGCGTTTCCGTTAGTCCTTTTTTCATGTAAAAGAGTATTGTGGAAGAGCAGAGAGAACATTTTAAATGATTATTTGGGCAAGATTTATATTTATGATTACCTAAACGTAAAAAGCAGAATGAAAAACGTTTTACAAAATTTTTCCTAGAATTAACATATCCATGTTCTTAAATTGAATACCTTTAAATAAAGGGTGTGTTCCTTTACCTTTCAAACATTTTAAGATCTTATCATTTTCGGTATTAGAATTTGCATAATTATTCCGTATTGGAATTTTACATTCAGATTCATTATTTAACATTAATTCTAAAGAAGAACACCACACGTTTAGGAAATCAAGGAAAGCTTTCATGTTTGGAAATTCTTCTTCAGATGATTTAATAGCCCATAAACGTCTACTTTCTGGATCAATTTTTTGTAATAATAAATAAATTAACCAGCAGTCTTTACTAGAAGCTTGCTCACCTAAAGCATTAAGACCTCTTAGACATTCTCTCTCTCATCACTTGTGTCCATTAATTTACGCAAATTAAAACAATTAGCTTCGGAAATAGGTTTTTGATCCAAAAACGTTTTAATTAATGACTGAACAATTTGTTTTTTGTTGTCATACCTATCTAACAATTTTTGCCAAGCTTCTTCATACGAATCATTAGATATAGGAATAGTTTAATTGAAGGGTCATTAGAAAGAGCCCTTTTTCAAGTACGGAAATTTTTTCAATGTGCGATATTTACACTTGTGAATCCGTAGAAACAAATAAATCTTTAAAATTTACCAGTCCAAAATTACCCAAAATGTGGCATACTTTTTTAACAAAATTACTAACATTTGAGTTCAAGTAATTAAACTGCTACTGAATTTTTTGTGTTCTACCTTGATTACTTTTAAATTTCAATTTATCATTAAAATTTTGCATTCAAAAATTTAAAAAAATATCTTTCTTCGAACTCTTGGGTTGATTCCTCTAAACTAAAAAGTCGAATCTAATTATTAATTTTTAAAAAGTCTCCAATCTGGATAACCGAATAGAAATTTCATTTTGGTATTTATTTCATAAAAAGGTATTTTCTGTCTAGTTAAAAATTTCCCGATTAGCGCTCAATTTATTTTTGAGCTTTTTTGTTTTCTCATATCAAAATTTATTCCCAAAAATACCAAATCAAAAAAAAAATGCGTAAAATGATGAAATAAAAAGATAATTTAATTCTTTCATTCAAAATTAGTTCGGGGCCTTAAAATACTATAATCCTAATAACTTTTAAATTCAATTTTATAAAAATATTACAAAATGACTTATCTCTTTATATCTCATCCTGTTGCCTCCATATTTTATGTGGATGTTTTTTTAAATGGTTTTTTTTTAACAATATTTATGAAAACAGTTTCGCTAACTTGAGCAAATGGCCCCAAACCCTCTTTAAATTTTCTTTTTTTTACATTCCATAAAACACTATATAAAAAAAGGTTTGTGACATAGAGCAAAAATGGCCCTACAGCCTCTTCAAATCGTTTTTTTACTCCCGGATAAAAAAATTTACCCAAACCCAAAAGCGCCATCTAGCGGCGTACGGGAAACCCAAAAAACGCTGCGGTTTTAACCCATTGTTCAAGTTTTTTTTTTTTTTTAAACTTTTTTTGCCAAATTGCTTTTTACGGGGGGGGCCTTTTTTTTTTTTATACGGCGATACGTTTCTTAAAACCAGGGGAAAAAAAAATGTGAAAAAATACATTCGACATTTTGTAAATTTGGAGATTTTTTTTGCACCTTTAAAAAATCGTAACATGAAAAATTTTAAAATTTTTTTTGCAAAATTTGATCAAAAAGTAACAATGCAATCCTATTAAATAAAATAAAAAAAAAACCCATTTTTTTTTTTAAAAAAACAAATTTTAATTAGTGTACAGTGAAGTTCAACACCCCACAAAACAGTTAAGGTGGCAAAAAAAGGTAAGTTTCAACAACTTTTTCGTGACGTCATCCCCCCAATCTTCTATCCAGGGGGTATTTTTTACTTAACCGATCAATATAAGGATAAATTTCAAAATAGAAAAATTCTTTAAATCGATCCCTTTTTCTTTATTTTTTTTTAGAAACGGAACATATCTGTAATTCAATTTTGCTTTTGGTCAAGAACATAATTTTACAAATGTACATAAAATATTCTCTAAGTAAACAAAATTTTCAAAGGATAATAAATTTTAATATGGTTTTTTAAAATTGTTTAAAAATTTTTTTTAGTTTCATTCTATGTTAAGACAACCAGAAAAAAACGACATTTACTGTATTATAAATAATTATTTAAAATTTTTATAAACTTATTTAAAATAATTTAAAGGGGGGAAAAAGGGGATTAAGATTTTTACTTTTAAAAAAAATTTTTGTTTTATTAAAAAATATAGTAATAACTTATAAAATTTAAAAGATATATACTTAAAATGAAAAAAAAAATAAATTTTTCACACTCTTTTTTTACTCCCCCAAATTTGGGATTTTCATTTGTCATTTGCAAATTTAAAATACATAGTAAAGGGGTTTTTAAAAGGTTACTTTCTCTAATTGAAATGTATTTGCTCAGATTTTAAACAAAATTATACAAGCAAAAAAGTGGGTTTTTAAATAAAAGGAACATTTGGGTTTACTAAATTTTTATTTCAAACATTTTTAAACGTTTGGGATATATTGGGGGGAAACCAAAGGAACTAGAAATAAATTTTGGATATCTCAGAACTTGTAAATGGGGGAAAATTTATTATTCGTTTTTGCAAAGTAATTTTACAATTATTTCAAAATTAAGTTACAAACGCATTATCTGCAGGAATATTTTATTTTTGCAGAACATTTTAGGATTCATACACTGGCATAGCTGTCCTCTGAGTGGGCCTTGTATCAAAAATTTTTTGGGGTGTTTTTTTTTGGGGAAAAAAAAAACACTTTTTTTGAATGTCAGAATGAAATTTTCGGGGCCCCCCCCGGGGGGCCCCTTATCCTCCGGGAACGGTTTGCCCCCCCCGGGAAACGGGGAAAAACCCCTTTTACAAGAAATCGGGGGGAAAAATTTTAAAGAAATTTCAAAAAAAATTTTTTTTAATTGTTAATTGACATTAAATCCTACATACCATATAAATTTTTTGAATGCATTACATAGGAAAAAAAAAGTCCCAAAAAAATTGGGTCGAAACTTAAAGGGGATAGGTCAAAGATATGAAAATAATTAAATGCGCTGATTCCCATTACGTATAGCCGGTTGGGGGCGTTTAACGTCGTTCTGGGTAAAAAACCCGGAAAAAAAAGCTTTTTTGTGAATCAATTAAAAAGGAAGAGTAGGAGACATCCATTAAAGCCTTTTCAAAGCAATATGGCGCTGTCAGTTTGAGGGGAAAGAATTTTTGGGCATGATGGGAAACTGGGGGGTCATGGCGGTAGCCCGTCGGGGGGTTTTGCTTTGTTTGTTGTGAGGGGTTGGGCCCAGTTGATCCGAGATGTTTTTTTCCCCAGACTGGGACGCCTTCGACGAATCGCCCAGAAATTCTAGTAATGATGTAACCAACTGTTTCATACCCCCAGGGGCAAGGTATCCTTCCTAGGTTTTAAACCATTAACCCTTAAAGGGGAATTTGGGATCGCGGTGCCCTTACTTGCCCTTGACGCTCACCCACCGATCCTCCGTTTGGGGGGGCCCACGCACGGGGAAACGAACAAAGGAATAGAACCAGGTCGTTTTTACGTGAATCGAGATTCAATTCAGGAGTATGACAATCATGTTCGTGGGACCCGGGGTAAAACCCTTAACCCTTTTCTTTTACGCCACCCGTTTACGGTGTGATGGTATGGGTCCTTGACTACAATCCGGCCCCCTAGTATTGATCCGGGGCCCCTGGCCCCCGCGGCGCCTACTCCCCCATATGTGTTTCCCTCGCAATGGCTCCCGGGTGCCTTTTTTTCAAAAAAGAAATCCCGGTTTACATGGCAGGGTTTCAGAAGACTGTCTCCCCCTTTACACCTGCTTTATCCACAGATTTTCTCAATCAGCATATCTGGGACTTTGGGGGGCGAGTTGGGGTCCCTCGAGTTTGAACGAATTAGGGCAAGGGTTAAAAAAATTGAACGAAATGCCAAGACATCTTAAAACTTTTTACTTCAATTCCTGATTGTATAGATGTGCATTCCTTTGGGGGGCAACAGGGTTTAAATTTCCCTTCCTTTCCTTTTCCTGAAAAAAAAAGTCCCCTTTTTTTTTTAAATTTTCTTAATAAATATGTAAAATTAAAAAATTTCGTTTTTATTTTTACGACTCCTTCTTGGTGCGCTTTTTTTTTTTTTTTTTCAGAAAATGGACGTAAAAAAAACCAACTATGTTTAGCCGAAAAAAGGGAAATATTTTAAAAGCCAATGCCCAAAAAGTCATAAAAAAAAAATAGTAAGCACAAACACATTTTTTTTTTTTTGTAGAATAACAGTACTTTTTTGAAAGTCTTATCCCAAAATGTTATTTGAAAAAGTCCTGAATATGCTATTTGAAATATTAATAAAAAAGGGGCTAATATTTAAAAATTATCTTTCTTTTTTTAACATCATCTTGCACTGGTTTTAAAGGGGGACTTTGCTAACTGGAGATTGATCGATTTATTTTAAAATTCCTCTTGGATGGTTTTGCCCATTTTTAAAAAAGCATATTTCACTTTTAAATGATTTTAAGGGGCTTATTAGGATGCCTCGAATAAGGAAATTTAGTTTTAAAACAGGACGGTACCTGTAACCAATGCTTTTTAACTCAGGCTTAAATATAACTTAATTCTGCAATTAATATATACCTAAAGCAATCTAATTATAAAGATTTATAAATTTTCCTTTTATGTTTGAATTTTTGGGAAATATTTTTCCCAGTTTTTAAAAAACGTTTATTAAAAATTTTCCCCTTGCAAGGGCCGTGAAATCAATAATTTCATAATTTTGTTTCATTGTCCAATGGATCCTCAAAATAAGGTTTTAATGATTTCGAGTTTAAAGAAAAACCCTTTTATCGTTTCTAGATTCAATATATATAAAAGAAGTGACAACGACCATATTGATTTTGTTTCTTTATTTGGGAATTATCCCGGGGGGCTAAAATTTGTTGATCGGTTGGGTTGGGTTCCCCAGGCGTTTGTCGCGCCTTCGTTCCTTCGGCCGTCCCCTCTCGCGTCGTTCCCGTTTCCCCCGTCTCCATTCGTCATCGTCTCTTTACCCCCGAACCGCCTTGTCCCCGGTGGCGCTCTCTTTCTTACGTCATTAAGGGAATATAGGAAATAGATAACGGGAATCCATTCCTAATATATATATTCCCAAAAAGCAAAAATTGATGGTGAACATATTTCAGCTACCAAAATTTATTTTGTTGTTAATCTTATTCCCTTGTATAAATAATTTTGAAAAAAAATAATTTTTTTTAATAAAAAAAAAGAATTTCAAATCAAAAAGGCATAACGGAAAGTTTACCAAAAAAATGTAGAATTTTTTTCCAAACATTTCCCCAAAATGGGAAGAATGGTCTGAAACAATATGACGGGGAAAAAAAGTTTTCAACCGGGGTTTTTTTTTTTAAATAAAAGGGAAATAAAGGGGGAAATTTTTTTTAGTTTTTTGAAAAAATCCTATAAAAAATCATGACTATTTTGTTTGAAAATTTGAAGACTGAATGTATACTTTAAAATTTTAATAAATATGATCAAAAAAAAATCATCATTTTTAAAATTTAAAAAAAATGACTGGAAATATTTAACCATTTCTGAATGGAATTCCCTGGAAAATTTTTTTATTCTTGTTGAATTTACGTTGTACTGCCTGAAAGATGCAGCATTTGAAAGAGTTTTATCAGTTGGTGAGATTTTTGAACAAATCGATATCAAGATTAATTTGAACTTTGCTCTAGCACTTTAAAAAATTTACTATGAATGTTTTTTTACCAAAAATTTGATTTATTTGAAAATATATATTTACCAAAAAAAAAAAATATCATTCCATGGAAAAATACTCATTTAGGAAATGATAAAAAGGGGGAAAGGGGGATTTGTGTATTTTTTCTTGAATTAATAAAATTTCATATATTTATTTGAATTTTTTTATAAATTTTTTATCCCTTTTAATTGTAAAAAAAAGTTCATCAAATTTCATTAAAAAAAAACATGTTAGAAGTGGAAACAATTCAAGAAGGAAAATGATGTAATCTGGAATGTAAAATCAACTTTAAAATACGATTTCAAGCTAAAACAAATATGACAAAAAGGTAATTTCCCCTATGTTTTATTTGTTACTTGTAGAATAATTTATTTTGGCAAAATTCAACATCCGAATTACAGGAGCACAAGATTTAAATCCGGGCCCAAAAAAAATATTTACATTCTGAAAGTATTTTTTTAAAGCCCCAAAACCCCTTTAGCTGAACAGTGCAACATTTTAATAACTTAAATCCTCACCCATGTTTTCATATTTTTTTTTAGTACCAATCTTTTTAAAATTTTGGGAACCGTTGATCATGGAATTGCAGGAGTGGTTTGCTACACAGCACAAAAATTATAAAATACCAGTATATTGAAAAAAAAAAATTTAATCAAAAAAAAAGTATTTTTGGAATACTAAACACTTCAATGTGTTTTATTCTACCTAAAATTCTTTTAGGGTTAGCTGAAAGTCATTCTTTTAATCAGGGGAAGGGATTTTATGAAGGCCCTCAACTTTCGGCCTCTATACAACAGTATGGGGCGGGGGGCGCTCTGCGCTCCAGTTCCCAATGATATCCCCGTCTCATTTTTTTTAGGAATGGAAAATTGTCAGTCGGTACTGGGAAAGGCTAGCGTCAAATGGTCAAGGCCCAAAAACGGGGGTTGGATAAATAAATAAGAAAGTATTTTTTTAAAGAATATTTTTATTTCCTTTATTATTGTGTGTACTTTCTAGTTTTGTAAGAAAATCAATATTTAAGAAAAAAATTTTGAGGGGGAAAAATTTTCAAATTTTTTAAACAAAATCGAAATTTATACCAAATTTTAAAGACAGTTAGGTCGAGGGGAGATTGCTAGAAAATTCTCAAATGCTTTTTTTTGATTTTAAATTTTTCTTTAATAACATTTACAGAGTTAAGAACTCCAAATACGAATTACCACTAGAATTAACGGCTATAAGCATTGCCATCGTTGTGAACGACGGTCTTTAAGCAAACGCGTATCATCCCTGACCTAACCTGTCTAAGACATTTTTCGATTATTGAGGTATTTGTAGTCTTAAAATTAAAAAGCATTTAAAAAGTGGTAAAATATTTTATTACATGAAAAGTATTGAAATATTTACTTTCTCATGGGCAAGTTCTACTTTGCAAGCAATAGCATTAAGCCGAAACCAAATGATTTCGACACGTACTTCCTGTGTAATGTTAATCTACGGGAAAACATCGAAATTTAACTGAGTTTTTCAAACTTCTAATGTGTTCAAACTAAGTTTTTTAACTGTATGGATAGAAGATGATCTGTAGATTTCAGGTTCAAGATTTTACATTATTTATTTTAGAATCTTTCCTAAAAAACTTGTTTTCTTAGTTCAATAGGAATTTTGCCATAAACGAGAAAAGAAAGGGAAAGGGTACTAATGACTGTAGCGCCCTCATGGTAAACTTTAAGTTAGAACTTGTCCATAAAGGATTTTTCAAATATTACAGTTTAACAAAAAGTAAAAAACATGCTATTATAGTGGATCGAACTAAAAAGTAAAATATTAATTCTTAATATAAAAAAATAAAATGATTAACGAGAAAATTAATGTTATTGTGGTAAAAAGTTGGGGTGTTCTATACTAATTTTTTGTTATAATATCTTACTAGTTCTATTCCGAAATGCTGAGTTAGTGTAAAAGTGTAGTACAAAGCACCCCACGCTTTTACCACAATGACATTAAATTTCTCATTAATCATTTTATTCTTATATTAAGAATTATTTTTTTACTTTTTAGTTCGATTCACTATAAAAGCGCTTTTTTAAAAAAAATTTTAAAAACTATAATTTATTTATTTTTTAATTCGATTTACAATAAAAGTCTGTTTTTATAGTTTTTAAAACTATCATTTATTTTTTGTTGAATTTATCTATGAGTTTTATATTTGAAGCCAGAATTATGTGGCTGCTGGAATTAGTTTTGCTCTTCAATGGATATTAATTAATGGGTCTGAAGGGTATTTATTTTCTCCGCTTACGGGGCCTCGGATGAGTCCCATATCATTATATTTAACAGATTCCGTCTCTATAGATAAAGGGCTAACTAATAAAAGTGTGTTAAAAAGAAATGTTAAATATCAATCGCATTATCACCTTTTAAACGTATTGCTATAATGTTAATTCGTATCATCACTTCTAAACATATTTCTTTATAAAAACAAATAATATTTAGCAGTTATAACATAAATTATTTTATTCACATGCATGAGTCTTTTTTTTTCCTTTCTCACATGAAGAACACTTTTTTTGTTTGTTTTATTTGTACTTATAACAAATGTTTTCAGTTTTAGGCTTGCACCTTTAAAAGGGTAAGTTTTTTAAATCCCATATCGGTTTCCCTGGCAACCCCCCACGGTTCTTAACGATCAAAGCCCCCCCGTACTGAAAGGGGGCCCATCCAAAAATATCTCGTTTCCCCATCTCCCCTCAACTGAAACTAGCCGGGCCCCACACCACCAAAGGGACCTCGCCAGGGGGAAAAAACCCTCTGAAAGCAGCCCTTTCACTATCTCCCACCAAACGCATCGGACTTGGTCGAAAGCACTATCAATAACGAACAACGACCCTCTGGGACGGTAAACAATCTAAACCCCGGTCCTCCCTTAACCTCAGCAAACTGCCCCTAATCTGCACATGCCCGGGTGAAAAAAACTACCCCCGAAAGAACTGAATAGAGCTGAAAGAACTACATCAAAATAAAAGGAAGCCTCATGTTCATCGAACATTGCCCGGGCAGAAAATGACCCTCTAAAAAAAAATGAAGCGACTGAATTCTATCCCAAGGACCCCGAAAACCCTGTCTCTCTGTTGGAGCAACCCCAGTTTTGTTTTACCTTCTTCTGCCGGATTGTGCCCCGAAAATGTCAATCCCCCCTCCCTAGAAAAAAAAAATTTCGGAAAAAAAAATAATTTAAAAGGAAAAAAAAGCGCTGAAAAACTAAGGTTAAAACAAAAACGTTGCTGGGGAAACGAAATAATAATTAAAATAAAAGGGCCCCCCCCCACTGATGGTTTTTTTCCCAAAAAAACATAACAAAATTAAAATAAAATATCCCACTGCTGGATCAATCAGCTCATAAAGTTTATCAGATTTGGGGTCTAGCTGGAAAAAATTTCCGACACCCCGACCTCGGCCCAAACCGGTTCCAGTTGCAACACCTAAAATTCCCCACAAAATCGGTTTTACAATACAATCAAATTTTTAAACTTTTTGTTAAAAAATTAACGAAAATCCCCCAAGTTAAAATTAAAGTTGTCTGGGGAATACCTTTATTTTCCCTGTAGCGATAATGAGCGCGTGCCATCCTTCTACCTAACTGAAAAAAAGAACTTCGTCCAACTATTGGCCCCCCGTCGCCCGAAAATTACAACTAAAAGCTACCCATATCCCGATATCGATGACATCAAAAGACTTAACCGAACGGTTTACGGTAGAAAAAAGGGGGCCACTCACCAAAGCTAATACCATATTTAAATTCTCCATTTTCATGTTAAGCAAAAAAATAATGGATTCCATAGACATCTTTCTGAAAAAAATTTTTCTACCAGGCTGTGGGAAAGGGAGACACCTTTAATTGACGCCCGGGGGGTTTCAGTATTACAATTTAGCCTGTTTAACCACTCCAAAAAACTTTTACATCACCGGTCCTCAAATCGTTCAGCCGCTCCGGACTGGGGACTGTCCCATCAAAGAAAAATAAAAAACCCTACATGCATAAATTTTCGAAAGGGGGATCTGGCCAACTCAAAATTCGTAAATTCCCAAATTAAACAGAAAAGGTAGAAACATCCCAAACTGTAACAGTGACAAAAAAAAATAGTAAACAAGGTGCTAACAACTTTGAAAAGACCTCTCCCCATCAAAAACCCCAGGGCACGCAACAAAAAAAATCAAAAATTCAGGGCGCCAAACAACTTCGGTATCTCAAAGATACCCACCAATCAAATAGTAATGAAAAACCCTTCGTCGTGGTGAAATTCGCAAACTCTTCGCTGACTACCCTTTTCTTTTAGAACTGGGACTGCAGCTAGAAACAAATAACACAAATAGAATAGATATCTTTTTACCAGCACCTCATTAATAAAACGACTAATGGGCCTAGTTGTGCTTCAACTTTCGTCTTGCAAATAAAAAACCGCTTTACTTTACCCATTTTAGTATCAAATTTTACTGTATTTATTAAAAATTTGTTTATTAAAATGCTCAAAATTCCCTTCTACCGTTTCTTACTTTACGGGCAACTCGACCTTCAATGGAAGGAGAGGTCCGACCAATAGGAGTGCTAGCTTTCGAACAATTTCACTCCTGACTCAGGGCGAGTCCCTCGAGGGTACGATAAAGCCGGGTGTTTCGACCTCCGCACCATTCTATCTTTTTTTTCGACTTCCGATTCGGATACGATTGAGTACAGTTGCGTCTTCTTTACGCTCTGTACTTCATTACGTTTTACTAACAGATCAAACTTGGAGCACATTTCAGTCGTTCCTATAGCTCTTATCAGAGCTGAAAGGATAGGGCGACGACCATTTTGATCTGTCGCTGTATTTTACAGCTTTTTCAACTGTTTTTTCATGTTTACTAATTAACGATCTGGAAATGGCTACGGACTTGGCAACGACTATGGAATGTTAGAATGTACCTTTACCCACCTCAAGAATCTCCTCGCCTGATCTTTTCCTCCTTGCGAACGATGTCCAGGTACAGAATGAGATCAAAAATTCACTCTACTGACCCTAGGAGCACAACAATCTCTGAATTCACTGCCTCCTTCATGTCTGTCGATGACCTGGAAGTGACTGAACTATTGAAACGCCACAAGTTCTACTAGGAGGGCTCCAGTGCTGCGAATGTAGGTATGGCACTCTCTCTCCTTGTACGTCGTTAGGCTGCATTCTTCAGGAACCCACCCCGCTTCTCCGTCTAAATCTATAAAGGAATACCCGGGTCTTCCTAAAATTAACTATAATAAGTTCAAGGAAAGTGATGATGGCTTCATCTCACCTACCAGAAGGCAAACTATAAAAACCTAACCTAATTGTTAACTCAACTTTCTCACTGGAAACCGGAAATACTTTCGATAATTTAAAGAAAGGATCTCACAGGAACTTCAAACTCGCAAGACATCACCCACAACAATAATACTGCTCCCAACACGAAATACATTTAATTGAATACAATACATTTTTAAAACATTTAATTGCATTACAATAGAAAAATTTTTGTAGAGACCAGTGACGTAACGGAGAA
>BMAV01005266.1:0-67131 GCA_019973955.1 Trichonephila inaurata madagascariensis
CTTAAAGTTAATATTTTTTGAACCCCTTTGCCCGTGTGGATAGAAAATGTTTGAACTTTTTAATAATTTAAATTTCACACGTAACAGACACCTACCAACATTATGTTTTTAAAAATAAATTTTTTTCAAAGATCATAATAGTAAAAACCAAATAAATCCAAAGAAAAAGAAAGTTCTCCCCCTGCAATCTTTTTTGTTCGTTTTATAATGCTATTCTATCTAGATAGCTTCAAAACATACTATGACATTTCAGTGTACAAATTACTATATTTTATATAATTTTAAGAATTTTCCATATTGAAAAAAAGTTTTTTTTGAATAATTTTTCAGAATCATTAAAATTAAAATAATATATATTTTTAAAAAATTCAATGTAAGATGGCGAAATTCAGGGAATTGGCGTATCACGCAATTATTGATACTTTTGTTTTATATATTCAAATTTTTGTTTACATACAAAAAAATAATTTTTTAAAGATTAAAACAATCTTTTCCCCTTTAAAGATGAGTGACATTTTCAACAAATTTTTTGCAATTAAAGGGAAAATTTTCGAAAAATCAAAAGAATGAAATAATGATAAATTTAATTAAATGTTATCTTATGACTCTGGATTTATTTTTTTTATTTTTAAAGTATTTTTATAAAATTTTAAAAAAAACATTTAAATATTAATGAGTTTAATTTTTTAAAAATATTGAAAACAAAATATTAAATGATATTTACAAAAAAATATCGACGAATGTTTATTATCTTTTCAACTACCAAATTGCATAAAAAATTAAATTTTCTTTTTTGAAAGAAAACACCCCAAAGAAATAAAAAATTCCCTTTAAAATTTTATAGTTTTTTGGACTCTGTTTTAAAGTGAATTTTTCCTCTTTCAAAGCATATTTAAAACAAAATACCCTTTTAACTATTTACAAAGTATTAACGTTAACTATTTTAATAATAAATGACCGCCATTCATATTTTTATAATTATGAAAAATAGTTCATAATAAAAGTTATAATAACGTTCAGAATCTCTTTAGATATTTTGAATTTTTGAAAAGACTTTTAAATTACTCGACAACTACGAATTGTAACATTTTTTCGTTAGTAGGGAACCCTAAAATTTTTTTAAAAAATTTAAAAGGTAACTATAATTTTTTTGGGAAACCGTTAAATTTTCTTTTTTTTATTCTTTTTTTTTCTAATGGGGTTACGGATTTTTTTTTGCCCAAACCTTTTAATAACAAATCCCCTTTTTGGGGGAACCTTTGGGGGTATAAAGGCGTAAAAAAGTAACTTTAACGCCCATTTTCCTCCCCAGAGGAAACCTAAAGCTCTTCAAAAAAATCTTACTCAGAATTTAATTTGATAAAAAATTTTCCCAAATAGGCACTAAAAGGGATTTTTAAACATGCCGCCCCGCCCATATGACAGGGGCGTTTTTTTGCATCAGGAAAATCCCCCAAACTTGGGCCCGGGGTCAACCCCCATAAATTTTGGGGCATAAAAAGCCCCAGTGCCAAACAAACTACACCACTCAGCTGGTTTCTTATTTCTTACACAAAAGCAGAGATTACGGAAAAGTGGTAATATTTCAAGCAATAGTTTAATAATAAATTTTCTTCGCAGTTTCTCTTTTCCACCTTCTTACTCTGTCTCTCGCTATTAAATGTTATCAATAAATGTACTATCGTTTTCTGCTTGATTAACGCCTAACAAATAAACAGTACAATACATTTTCTAATGTCAAATTTAATATCTTACTGTAATGTATTACCTCAATTTAAGCATCTTTCATTTATGAACTAAAAAATCTTAATAGCACATAATAAGTCCACGTCTAAATAAATATTACTATTATTATTAAATATATTATTATTATTTTAATAAATTATAAAACTACTTTTAATAGCACTGATTTAGAAACAACGTGATAAAATTAGACGGAACACTCGATGTTGCGTTAGAATAGATTGTCTGTAGTAAAACTTTATTCAATTACAATATATAAATCTCAATATTATTAAATCAATATATAAAGGTGACAGCGGGAGCGTGGGTGTCAAGGTCATGAACTCATGACATGCGTGTCATGAGTTTGAGCTTAATACCGCTGAAGACCCACCGTTTAAAGAGAGCCGATACAAATTAAATATGACGAGGCTCAAACGTCTTTTCGTTGGTGTGGTGTGGAAGTTATTAGAGGGAGATGCCTGTCAGGTATCGTAATTTTTACTTGATCATGAACATTAAAATTACAAGGTCCGTCACTAATAGTCTGTCTGCATGTAGCTTAATAATGCCACGTAAATATACATTCACTCACTCGGCTTTACATGCAAGTGAACTGTTTCTAGTAAAACTTGTGATTCTAAAAAATTATAAATCCCAATATAATTAAATCCCATCACATTCTATAAAAAAAAAAAAAATTTTTTAAATTGGAAAAAAAAAAGTTTTTTATAATTTGGAAAATTAAAAAATTTCAAAAAAAATTTAATTTTTTCTTTTTTTCCAGTAAAATTTTTGTTTTTAAATTTTTTTTTAAAATTAAATTTTTTTAAAAATAAAAAATAATTGAAGGAAACAGCAAAAAAAACCATTTTTTTTTAAAACTGGGGTTTAATTTTATCTCGGGGGGGTGAAAATATCTTTTTCAAACAATATAATTCGTTTAAATATAAATTTAAAATATTTAATCTCTCATTTTTAAAAGGATTATGATATCAAAGCAAAAATTTTGCATAAATCATTTTTAAAAAATTATAAGCATATGAAAAAAAAATAATCTTTTAAAAATATTAAGTAATTTTTGTATTTTCTAAAATAGTATTTTAATTATACTAGCAATAAGTTGGTTTATGAAGTTAAATGTATCCTTATTACACTGCAGTATTTTTTTTTTATATAAACAGAATAATAAATTATATTTTTTTAAAATTAAAAAAAATTACTTTTTCAAAATTTTTTGTTTGAAATTTCAATATTTTTCAAATATTTTGAAATACAAAAGGTATATTATTTTTAAATTAGTTGGGTTTAAAGAGCATGATATATTTTATAATTCTATAAAGTTTTATACATCAAAGGGTACTATTTTAAAAAATAGCGTGCGCAACACAAAAATTATTTAATATTTATTACAAAATTATTTCTTATTTTCATATGCTTATAATTTTTTTAAATTATGATTATACTTCAAACATTTTGTACTTTTTTGTAACCATAATCCTTTGTAAATAATGTGTAAAAGATTCGAATTATTTAATTTAAATTTAAAAGAATTATACCTGTTTGAAAATTGTTTATATTTTCACCCCTCGAGACAAATTAACGCTCCTGAGACCTCTTAAATTATGATCGCTAATTTAAATGTATTTTAATCACTATTATTTTTCTTGGACCCCGATATGAATAAGATTTTAGATCTCAAAACAGTGACATGCGAATGTTTTTGCGTAATTTGTGCAGGCCTCCCTTAGCATTTGCAAGATAATACGGCAAAATGCTTTACAAAGTGTTCCCCCTCGGAAACTTTTGAATGATAACAGAGTACACACGAGATCAAAGCGCTGCCGACGACACTATTGACATTAGGTTGGAACCATACCACGCTCAAACAATAGAGGTACCCGAGAAAATGAGCCCTGTACAAAGTGGGACCTTTCAAAATGTTGACAGAAAATGGAGGATTAAATTTGTGGTAGAGTGCCATAGATTCTTCACAATAGTCAGTGCTGTTGTCACGTGGCTTGTTGTGAAAGAAATGTAAAAGAAAGATTTGGGTAAATAATAGTACAGGTGGAAGAAAGGACGCTCACACCAAAAAAAGAAATGAAAATAATAATGATAAAAAATGTCTAGCGGCTTTTTTATAACGTGTTGAATCGTCTTAATGCTTGTACCTGCCTAGCCATTGCAAACAATGAACGTTATGCAAAAATAAAAAGATTGAATGACTGTTTAAATAGCGATAAATATATTCAATTGCAAGGGGAAGAAACTGGTTTTGGTGATTGATTAAAATGATAACATTTACTCTAGTTTTGCATTCTATAATGAAAAATCGATTTTTTAATACGTTTGTATTTGAAGATGTATTCTGTTTTAGTTTTTTAAAAAAAGGGAGAGAATTCGTACGGAGATTAATAAATTTCATTTGATGTTTTCTACTACGCTTACGAATTTGATACTACCGTTTTGGTTATGTATTTGATAAAATTGTCATAAACGTTTTTGCAGTAAATGATTATGTTTTCAATATAATCAATTTGTCATACGATTCAACATGGATATGGGTGTGTAAAGTTCATATTATTTTTTTTTTCATTTAACCAGATACTCTAATTAGTAATAGAAAAAAGGCGAATTGATATTAAAATGAATTAATCGTTTAATCGTTTTAATTATGTATTTGATGAAATTTTCATAAAACGTTTTTGCAGTACATGATTCTGTTTTTGAACGAAATCAATTTGTCATACGATTCAACATAGATATGGGTGTATAAAGTTTATAGTATTTTTTTTTTCCTCATTAAACCAGATACTCAGTAATAGAAAAAAGGCAAATTGAAATTAAAATGAATTAAAAAAAATTCCAGAAGTATCCAGAGATTCCAGAACTCGCCAAAAATGGCCACCAAGTCGTCAACATGATCGACAAAAATGATGCCAACTTGGCTCTATCGCCGAGATTTCACCAAGTACCAATTGAATCGCCACTATAACATAAGGGACGGCGTTGTTTGCGAAAATTACAATTTTAACATCAGAAAGTAATATTAACGTATTACACATCCAAATACAAATTATTTACACTATTTTACACAAAATTCGTAACAATATTTTTTAATGTGTATATAGTGTGTTGTCACTAATAACGCCAACTTGACGAAATTTGAGCCGGCAAAACGGAAAAGTACCAAAGATTTCTTTTCTTTTTTTAAATCTATAAGAAAAAAATTGTTAAAAATCCGAATTTTTACATCTTACTACCATCAGAAAAGTTCATTATTTTTAAATTATTCAATGCCAATACTTCCTTTTTTAATCTCAAAATTTCGTTTCCATCAAAATATAGTGAGGTTCCCTAAAAGAGCCAGCGTGGAAGTGGATTTTATCTAATAAAAAATATATTCTCGTCTAAAACTATCTTTTTGTCCCCTCTGGTGTACGACTTTTAGACTTAACATCTTCAAGAAAGAGGGGTGATTCTCTTGGCTACAGCAAAAATTGAGACCGAAGGGAAAAAAATGTGCCTGACAACTTTTTCTCTTCCAGACTTCGTCTCCGCGGTTATCTATCGGTACTTGAAGCTATAAAAGTCGAGAAGCAATTTTTTCCGTCTGTCTTCAGCTATGTTTATTTGGTCTCTTATCTACTGTTGCCAAAATGCTGTTTCAAACATTAAATCGGGAGTTTTCCCCTTCAACTGCAGTGAAGTCATGTTGTGAATTCGAATATTGCAGAAAAAAGGGAGTCTTCGCTATAAAGTAACTCATCGTTTGGGTTTTTGGGCCCCCTCCTCCGGTCAACCGCGTTCTTTATTCTGATTTTTAAATATGAAAAAGAAAAATTTTTCAGGAAGAAATTAAATATCCTATAAAGGGAAATGGACTCTTTTTCTTTAAAAACTTCTATTTCTTTCTCTAAATCTTTTCGGCACTTTATGATGTTATAAAAATGAATTTTATTCTCAATATTCTGAGAATAGAATATGATTAAGATGGTTGGAATAAGAATAATTTTTTTTAAAATTTAAATTATTCAAATTTGCATATAAATATGAAATATATGTTGAGAATCAAATAATCGGATAGGTTCTAAAAAATAGTTTATGAGAATACTGATAACTTTGTTAGTATATTTAAAAGTTTTTTTTCTATTATTTTCTATTAATCCTTAAGGTTTATTTATATGTCGCGGGAATTTTTTTTTTTTTCGGTATAAGTTACCTATTTTCTTTTCATTCTAAAGATTTTGAAACAAAAAATACAGGATCAAAAAAGAAATTACATGTTTCTTATAAAACTAAACTCAGTAGTTCAACGCCAGAGCCTACTGTGCCCATCTCAGTTTTGAGGAGCTTGGGCATTGAAGTGCATGGGGCAGATGTTCGGTCAAGTGGTCAGTCTGTGCTTAGCCCAGACAGGCTTAAACTCCCGACCTGTGGCGTGAAAGTAGGGATGGCGATTCTTTCCGAAAAAAAATCGATTTGAATCGTAACCTGATGAATCGTTAAAAAATGGAGGTCTAAAATCTGCATTTACAATGTAAATATAAATCTCTTATATGAAAAACAAGAAAGATACCATAATAAATGATCTCTTATCAGTAAAATCAGCGAATTTTTTTAGTTCAGGCTATTCGACAATTACAATTATTTTTTTTTTACCATATTAAAGCATCAGGTATAAAAAGAAGACATTTATTTTCTAAATGTATTTGTTACATTAAAAAGTTTAGAAGATAGATAATATAGCTTACAGTTGTTTTAATCCCAATGCTTAATTTTTAAGCTTTTTAAAAACAACAGTCTGTCAAGTCTATTGGGATCCAAGCGGTTCCGCTTCGAAAAAAAGGCGCTCACAAGGAACAGATGATCCAACAATACTCACATACATCATGGCTATTCAGTGAACGTGATGATAAATGCAGTTCTTTGTTCTTGCCAGTAAGTTAACCCCTTTAATCGTCAACACTGTAATATTACGAGTTTTAAAGATTGTACATTCAACTAATTTTAAATAAATTTTTTTTTGGTTTTACTAAAACAGAAAAATGAAATTTCGATTTTCCAGGATGAAATATCGATTCACTGAATCGATTCAGTGCTAATATCGATTTTGGCCGGAAATCGATTCATCGATCTCAGATCGCCATCCCTACGGGAAGCTTGATAGGCTATCACGCTATACGCAATGCCTAAAAATTTTTCGATGGTGTATAAACAAATTACTAGAGTATATCTAACATAAGATGGAAAATAAATTTAATTTGGAAAATTTTATTTAACAAAAATAAAAATAATTGAGTTTTTTTTAAAAATCTAAATTTACTTCCGGAAAAAATGTTTCAAAAAATCTAGGTTTCAAAAATCTTTCATAATATCATCTCAATAATATGTATTTGTTATATGCTCTTTTTTTTTTATTTATATTTTTGCTTAATATTATCTTATTTTTATAAATTCCTCCAGCTGTGAAAATAGAATGAATTTAAATTCAGTTTTAAATTTTTTTCCAATGTGATTTTTTAATTTAAATTAAAATGTCCCGTAAAACCCGGGCCTATAACCCATTATACTTTCGCACTTTTAATTTTTTTAGGTATATTTGTCGTATAACTACCCCCCCCCCCTCCTCTTTTTGAAGAAGCCTGAAATATATGTGTACAATGCTCTTATGTTTTGAAGTCATATATTCGAAGTATTGTTCCAAGTTTTCGAAAAATAATATATTTCTAGAACTACACCCATTTAAATTCTCAAGAAATGTTATTTCTCTTAAATAAACAGTATTTATGTATATGTAGAATTAATTTTTTTTTGGTGGTTATTACCCCCTCTTTATTTTTTTTAAATCTCTTTTTATCCCCGATTAAAAAGGGCCCCTTTTTAAAATTTCATTCTTTTTTTTTTTGTGGTTAAAAGTGCTTAATTGGTTTTCAGTAATTAAAAATTATTAGGTTTTGTTAGAAATTTAAAAAAAATTTAAAATTATTCTATTTTACTTATATTTTTAAGTGATTTTAGTTGCGAAATATTTGACAAATTTTAAAACTACATAAGCCAATGTCTCTCTTACAACTTGAGGAGAAAGAATTTGGATGCATAATGTTATCCAATACAACCATTTAAGAATTTTCATTTGGTGATCGTATATTATTGCTATTATAGAAGTTTTGAGGAGTTTTAAAACTAAAATAAATTTTTCTTTTTAAACTGTAAATATATATCCGAGTAAATAAACAAAAAAATTCTTCCTTTTTTGCTTCTTAAAACATTTTTAATGAGTTATAAAATTCAATTGCAAGTAAATTTTCTAATGTATCTATTGAATCAACCAAATTGGCGTTGATTTAGATAACTCTCATACTATACCTATTACTATCAAATTTTTAAAAGTATGATTGTTTTAATGTCAAGTGGTCTATCTATATTTTTTTTATATTTAGAGGCTTCCTTTTTTTTTTTCAGCAACATTTTACTGAAGCTTAGACATTTTTGTTTGAATTTCGCTTGCATAATTATTTGATATGTAATTAATTCTTTCTTGGTTTTCCACTTTTCTAATAAGTTGTTGAAAACAGTTGGTCTAAACATAGAAGATATCCGCAAACTTTTGTGAAAGCAATAACATGCATTTTGTGATTAATTTGTGGATTAAAAGTAATGAATTTTATCAACACCGTAATCCTTGTAAAAAGAAATCTTTGAAGGCGTCAATGTATTCAAATGTTCTCTCTCGGACGGTCTTTTTTTTAAATGAATAAATCACTATAATTTAAATGCATCTTTTCCCCATGTATTATAATATTTTATATTCGAGTAAAATATAGTTGTTGACTCTATGTATCATAGACTATGCGTTCGAAATCATGTAAAACTAAAATTACCTTTTGAATTACATAAAATTAATTGATTCGTTAAACAAAATAACTTAAAAATTTTTTAAAGATCAAAAACATTTTGTATCTTTATAAATTTTTGTTAATATTTATTTATATTTTTAGCTATATTTAATACCTGTACCTGTATTATGCCTTTACCCAATGAATATGGCCTGAAGAATTTTGAACTAGAAAAATTCGTGTAAAAATATATTTGATCTATGGTAAATAGAAAAATATATTCTGCGTCTCATAAAACAAAAAATAAACAAATAACTAAAAATAAAAAAAATAAATAAATAAAACAGTAAATTATGGGCAAATTTTTGTTAGAAACTTGTAATTTTTTTTAGTACTTATTATGCTAACAAATTATACGAGAATAGTATGCGCCCATCTTGTAATAAAATGCAGAATAAAGTGTAGAACACACACATATATCATTTATAGACATATGATTTAAGTTATCCGTGATTTTGCAAAAGTGTATAAATGGATAATATTTATGATATTTAGTGTCACATAGATTAGAAAATAGATATAAAATTGTTTTAAGAATAGAATTACAATAAAAAATTACTTAAGTTCAGTATGTTGACAAAAAAGGAACATAAAATGAGCCATTTTCAAAATATTCTCCTTTTGTGACAAATGCTTCTATTATAATAAGATTTTGTCTGTATATGGCTCAGATTTCTGTACAGAGGCTCAACTAGAATTTTTGAAACATATAACTTAGAAGTGGGTTTATCCATGTTTTACGTCAACAGAGGGGAGAAATTTTAAGAAAAAAACGCCGATAATTATTTCAATGAGTTGTAACTCTGAAAATAATGTGAATTTTTCAAAAATCATAGTTCAGACTCTCTGGAGAAGTCTTTAGTTTATATATAAGAGAGCACACACACACACACACACAAAATATTATTATAATAGAAGCATTTTTCAAAAAGAACATTTTGAAAAAGATTATTCTAAGTTCATTTTTTGTCGAAATGTATTGAAATAATTTTTTTTTGTCAAAATGTCCTTAAAACAATTTTATACATGTATTCTAATCTAAGTGACACTAAATATCATGACAATTATCCATTTATGCGCTTTTTTAAAATCACGATTTCGAACGTAGTCATTTCACCTTAATTCATTTTTTATGGGTTTTCACTACAATGTATAGATTTATGAGTAAAAAATTTGGTTTAAATCTTGACTGTCATCAAATAGATACTTTTCACTGTTAACATTACATTTAAAATGCATATTTTAGCTAAAAATATTTCTATCTATTTTAAAATTAAAAATCAGGAAATCCCAACAATTAAGATCAGAGGGAGAATGTGATAATTTAAATATGAATTATTTCAATGGTTATATCTGACACACATTTTAAAAATTTTTCGGGGAACTTATAAAATGAAAGAAAATGCAATGGAAAATTTCAATTGATTGTGATGAAAATAAACAAGCAAATTCGTGTAAAAAGACTATATTGAATTGAAATCGTGTAAGAAAAAGTTCAAGTGAAAAGAAATTAAATTACTTTATCACCGTATAGAATATGAACTAATTTCAACAAAAGATCATAGCGGGGAATGATGACGCGCAGTTAACCTTTGCACCAATAGTCTTCGCATTAGCGCACACAGGAATTTTTCAAGGGGGTCCGGGGTTGAAAGTTCACCATTCTTGTATCATGCTATTTTGATTTTGTCGATTTTCAGGAACCAAACACAGTAAAAAACTAATTATTGAAGAAAGAATTAGCATTAATTAATAAAATTAATCATTAATAACAAATATTTAATTAAATTTTACGTATTATGTACTTAGGATTATAACCAATCGGAAAAAAAATCAAGGCCTTTGGGGAGGGAGGGGTCCGGACCTCGTGCCCTCCCTTGTGTGCGCCACTGGCCCTTCGAAATCCTCATTTGTTTTTTAACATATAATTTTAGAAAGATAGCTAATAAATTTGGCTGTGGTTTTAGATAATATAGTTAGACACTTAAGGCTATTGAGAAAACCTTAAAACATTAATAATTACCCTAAAATCTGGCGTAAAACGCGCACCTATACTTTCAAGCTGTAATTTTTAATTTTTGGGGATATTCTCCGTATAATGCCCATCTCCGTTTTTTAAGAAGAAATCTGAAATGTATGTGTGCTATGCCCCTGTGTTTTGAAGTCGTTTATTCGAGGTATTTTCCCATGCTTTTGAGAAATTATATACTTATAAAACTAAAACTCTTTAAGTTTATGAGGAATGTAATTATTATTATTATTTTGAATAAACAGTATTCCGATCTCTATGTAGTTATACTAGTTCAGCAATTTTGTTCTTTTCTTTCTTTTTTTTTTTTTATTTTTAAAGCTCTTTTTTTTATACTCGGCGTATAACGCGCACAGTAAATTTCGATCTTATTGTTTGTGTTAAAAATGCACGTTATACGCCGGATTTTACGGTAATTAACTTCTCAAAGTTCCTTTCTTTTCAAGGATGAAAATATTAATTGCCAAATAGTTTTTCACATTGACTTATTAAAACCGATTAGAATGCGAAGTACTGGACTCAATTAAATAAGAAAATAAATTATATAAATTATTTCCATTTTAATACATTGGAGATCAATAACAACAAACTCACCTTACATCTATCTATTTTATCACCCCGTATACCTATTTCTATATTCAAAAAAAAATGTCTCACAGACAAAAATAATGCCATCTCCTGCTGGTAAGTGGTGCTGCCCTCTAGTGAGCATTATTTGAGAATAAATACAGTAGCTCTATTTCGATTTCTCAAAGTAATTTTTTCGAATTGTGAATAAGGCGTCATTCATAGCAACCGCTCATTTTAACAAATCTAGCAAATAATTTTTAAAATATTAGTCCAAAGGCTTATTGAATTAAAATTATCATGATATGAATAGTACTTGGTTGGTATTTTTAAACTCAAAAAGACTCAGGCTCAACAGCCCATGAGGGCCAGGGCCTACTGTGCCCATCTCAGTATATTTGACCTTTGGGCGCTGAGGTGCTTGAGCAGTGGCTCCTATCCACAGGGGGTCAGTCTGAAGGCAGGGCTCCCAGTGTTAAGTCCACATACTCTACATTTACGGACCCACTGCGAGAGTAGGGATGAAGGCTGAGTCGACCTTGCCCCGCCCGGGAATTTTATTTTTAAAATTGTAAATAAAGAACTTGTAAAACCCCCCAAAAAAGAATTTTCAGTCACAATATATTTGTGTGATGGTAGTTCAATTCACTCAAAAGGTTCTTAAAAGGTAAGGACCTTCATTGGATTTCAGCATTGCAGATACTAAAGGTATTTATATTGAAAATAGTGTGACTTTTACTTATCTCAAATATTTACAAATGCGTTATATAGAAGTAGCGGTGAATAGTTTAAGGCTGTTTTCGGCTAATGTTAAAGAATAGGACCCAAATTCGGGCTATTTTATCATATATAAAAGTATTCGCACATTAATGTTATATTCTGGCCTCACTATCCGGTAGAGAATCACATATTTTATCATACTACTCCAATTTTATCGAGTTTTTTTTGAAACATTTTTTCTTTTATAAAATGTGTTTCACACTTTTTTTCTCCTATACCGTAATGCTAAATGAGCTATCCCTTTACATGTTAAAAAGAAAAAACGAATTAGTTATGAAATATTTTCAAATTTTAAAAACGCTACATTTCAAACAAATCCATGACTTATGACGTCACAAATTTTTATAAAAATTGAGGCACTTTGTCTGAAAATGTGCTCCACGTTAAGTTCACACTCTTATGCATACGGCGAAAACAGACTGAATATTATTAATTTCAAATATTATCAATTTATTGTCTTATATTAAAGCAATACTTCTGCGTTTTTCATTTTATGTTAATTATTTGCTAAAGCACGTAAAAATGTAAGATTCCTGAATAATTTATGCAATTTTTAAATCTTATTTTTAAATTTTATAATATTAACATAGACACAGAAAGGTGCTGGCTGCTTTTTACAGTACAAATATGTATTTTACGTGATCATAAGATAGTGTTCTACGTAACATATCAATCATCTTAGAAATCAAGTCTGTCCTATTATACCGTATAAAGGAATAATGAAAAGAAAAAATCGTACCATTACAATCCGAATGAGTCAAAATTGTTAATTGTAGGAAAAGAAAGGTGTATTTTGGAAATTTCTTTAGAAGGGATATATATATAGAACAGTTTTCTCTCATGTTTTTCCTTTCTTCCACTTAAAAGTATAAACATCAAAGGCATGCATAAATTTACGCATGAGACATGCTTCAAAACCCTCTTATTGGCAGACAATTAGGAATGTCTACTGATGGCGTCGTATTTTGGACAAAGAATTGTGCGTGCCAAGGTAGCTATTTAACTGGGCAGTGTGGCGACTGAGAGAGAGGGTGATGGATGATTTCTGGCTCTTACAGTTATTTATTCTCAGAAGGGAAACGGCTGTCGAACGCCCACGGACATGGGTATACTGACGGTAGGTTGGACATTGAATGTTGCAAATAAATAGGAACGTTGGAATATCTCATTCATTTGACCACTCGTGAAGGCCAAGCCTTCGCTAGACTCTAAAGGCGAAATTTATCACAGTCGTGTAACTTAATAGACGAAGGGATGTTGTCATTTATAACAAATAACATTTACGAATGGATTTTTCCCATTCCTAAATGGTATCTATGTTTCACTTCAAACAATCTCTCTGATAAACGCTTTGAATATAGGAATTCTTTTGGGCAGTGCTCCGCATCCTTTTTTTATCGCTGCGGACCGGTCAACGTTTGAAAATAATTTTACCACGGCGCTGAGGGTGGGACACGTTGATTGCTTACATCTTAGATTGTTTTGGTTCAACAATTTTGAAATTTAGTTGCATTTAAATATGCCTTTAAGAACAAAATATAGTTACACCAAAAGGAATAAAGTGTTTTAAAACGTGGAATATAAAGTGATTTCCGTGGAAAGTTGCGCAAATCCGAGAGAAATGCACCACTTTAAATAAAATGGCAATAGTTTAATGTTCTTTAGGCGGCCCGGCACCATTTGATCCATGGACCGGTACCAGTCCGCGGACAGGGGGTTGCGGATCACTGCTTTAGACTTCTTTCCAAGTCTATATTACCCCTTCTCATTATTTTGAGCAAAACGACAACTGCTTTGAAATGTTTCTAACCGTAAGGTCCGAGACGTAGCTTTCATGGAAAAATTTTTACCGAGTACCAATGACAGACGATTTTATAAACGTAAAAAGGAGTAAGAGGGATCTGTTTATAAGACTACTGGTAACATTTTACGACTTTTTGCTTACACATGTTGTTTGCATTTAACACTGCAACTTATTCACAACTTCTAAGAAGACCAATAACACTTTCCTAACATGAATAATATTTATGTAGGCATATAACAGTAAAGTTTGTTATTCCACAAAGTTTTGTTTGAATTATATTTCCCCAAGTTCTATGAAGCTTTCTCTGGTATTTTGTATCGTGTCAAGTAGACCCTTTTTTAAAAAATTTTAGAACGCACACAAAAATTTTTTTCATTTAAGCTAGATTAACAACATTCAATAATATTTTTTAGAAGTTAAGTGGACTTTATAATTGAATGTTTTGCTCAATACTTTTGCCCGTCTGAAATTCGTACCTGCTATCTGTTTCTGGTCGGTATTGATGAAGCTTATGTTATTTACTACTGGTATAACAGTAATAACAGGCTTGAATAACTGTCTTTTAAGGCTTTTCAACGTTATATTTAACTGTGCAATGTGTTTTTAATTTTCCGCTTCATCTGAATTATTTCATTGATTTTTTTAAATTTCTTTAGATGACGTCGAAATCTCCTCTATGCATTCTTCTATGCTGTGACCTATACATTCCAATTAATTGCCCTGAGTTTTGCACTGTCGAATTAGCTCAGCCCAGTATTTTAACTCATTATTATTTAAAGCAGAAATGTTATTTTCAGGTTGAACATGACATGTTACGCATTTTTTTTTTAAACTTTTTCTGCAATAACAGTTGCTCTGACTTGCATTTTTAATTTATTCTGAACATCTTTTAAACAAAATTTCAACTTGAAATATGAATTATCACTATAAAAAGAGACCAAAAAATAGCTAAGCAAAACACACACATTCAAATGAAACAGACGCCAGATTTTGCCAATTTTTTTAAAGAAAACACTAAACTACAATAGAATAATCTACTAAAATACAATATAATACAAAAAATATCGTTTATAAATTTAAAAGAAAAACTGTAGAAATAGAGGTAAAGTAATATTTTCTGCAACATTTTTGATTTCAAATTTCTACTTTTAATCCATTTTTACAGCAGACGATGTTTTCCAAACAGCTATTTACATAAAAACCAAAATCTATATATATATTGGTAGAGTTCTGTCCAAAAACACTGTGGGGTCAATATACTTTAAATCTGTCGAGTTTCAAAGTTAATATTTTGGTGGCGGAAAATTTGGAAAGTGAAGTCCCGTCGGTGTCATTTTTGCAACAGGGTACAAATTACGAGATCGTAGCTAATAGCACCCGTGTTACTTCAGAGCGCTACATAAATTAAAATCTATGAATCACTTTCATAGAGCTTTAAGGTATCCCACTTGTTTGAAACCATGATTTTAAAAAAACGCAAAAAAGGGTACTTTTCATGATATTTTTTGTGTCACTTTGATTTGAATCAGATAAAAATTTTTTTAAAAACATTATGACAAAAAAAATTTTTTAAATACAATATTTTGGCAACAAATTTCAGAAAAACTTTTTTAAATGTTCTCCTTTTTTTAAAAAAAAACATCTATTGTATTAATATTTTGCCTGTATATAATTCAGACCTCTGTAAAACCCAAATAAGATTTTGAAAAAATTTAAAAATTTTTTTCAAGTTACAACCCATTGAAATAATTATCGGCGTATTTTCTTAAAAATTTCTCCCCTTTTGCTTTCGTAAAACATGGAAAAACCGACTTTTGAATTTTGCATTTCAAAATTTAGTTGGGGCCTCTGTACAGATTTTGAGCTGAATACAGGCAAAATATTAATACAATAGAAGCATTTTTACAAAAAGAACATTTGGAAAAAAATTCTAGGTTAATTTTTGCCAAAATATTTATTTAAAAATTTTTTTTGTCATAATGTCCCTTAAAAAAATTTTTTACATGTATTCTAATTTAAGTGACTCAAAAATATATAAATATTATCTATTTCCCCCTTTTGCAAAATCCCCGGTTTTCCGAAAAAGGGGATCCTTTGAGGTCTTACACCCTACACATAGTCAATAACAATTTTATTAATAAGTAATACTCACAGGGGATCAATAATATAAAATCCTTTTTTAACCAATATGTAACCATCACAGAACGAATAATTCGTCACTTTTTCGAGAGCAGAACTTCCCTTTCAAGCAATTTGAATACCTCTCACTTTTAAAAATAGCCTCATGTGTATTTTTGTACATGTTCAGTTATATATAATTATTTACATTTCACGATAGAGCTGGATGGGTGGAATAGAAGGTTTGACGCCGGCCTTGTACTCCCAAGTTTGTGGATTTTCATGATGCAAAAAATCGACAGCATCCATATCATATGATTATACAGCATGTTAAAAGATCCCTCAAAACCCAGGGGGCTCTTGGCAAAAAAAATTTTTTGTACAATTTCGCAACCGGGTCCGGTGTTCCCTTAAAGGGGGAAACGGGGTTTAACAGCATGGTAATCAGTGGGGACCCACAAGGGGGGCCTAGGGGGCCGGGCCGAGCCCCAAAATTTGGGTTTTTCCCGATTGATTATATATAATTCCAAGTTTTATAGTACGTTAAATTTAATTTTAAAAATTTTTTTTTAAGCTAATTTTATAAATTAATGCTAATAATTGTGTGTGATTCAATAATTATTTTTTTGTACTCAAAAATCGACAGAATCAAAAGGAGCATGATACAGGAATGGTAGACTTTCGACCCTAGGACCTTCTACCTATATGATGCTACTCTAAAAAGTGATACCAGCTCCCGATTTTAATGTACTAAGTCTGCAATTATAATTACCAATCCGCAGACCTATGTGAAAGAATAAAAAAACATTTTTTACGATTCTTTTATATTATAATTGTAGAAATATTGGCTTCCTTTAGTGATTCGGTATACTTTTCTTGATAGTGTGTATGATGACGTATTTCCTAAAATCTTCCTCAAGTTATTTGGCTTGTAAAGTTAGATCAGGCTCATCATTAAGTCATTTTCTAATTTTTTTTTTAAAGTTATTAAGTGTATCAGGAATTTTTCTCTCAGCGAAATGTTTTACACTCAAAACTTGTTTAAAAGCAGAAAAACATTTGCTGCTCAGTAAGTTTTTTCAGAATGATTAAATTTGTTCGACTAATGTTTTATCCAAGACATACCATCAAAGCAATTAAAAGCTTTAAAACTAGAGCTCTACAGAGATTTGAGAAGGAAAGGTTTTGTAATTGTGTAAGTATTTTGTACTGTTAAGGCTCATAGATCACAGGATTCGAATAGCTTAAGTTATTAATATCGAATAAAAGTATACTGAATTACTGGTATTTAAAAGAACTGTAAACATTTAAAAGAAATGTAAGGGCGGAGGAAAGTATATTTTCGAAAACAATTTCCACAAAATTTTGCCTTTAACTTAGCTTTTAATTTTAAGAAATCTTTCAGTTGTGGGTGAGGAAAAAACCACTGCCGAATTAAGCTTGATTGGGCCCTGGGCCCAGAAGATCTACTGGCACCCTTGGTACTGACGGATTGAAATTTATAATCACAAAACCAGGTCAAGTTCTGCTTATCTGGGCTCTTCCGGGCCCTGGGCGCCCGCCCCAAGTGCCTAAAGGGTAAACCGGCACTGGAGAGAACTAATGAAATTTTATGGCAACTAATATCAGTTAAATAAATGAAATACTTCAAATTTCATCTAATGAAGCATTTCATATCAAAACACACAATTTTAATCGAGTGTTACATACTGGTCAATATGTAGAAATGTCAGTACCACAGTGGACTTTTCAGTCAATTGAGTCCTACGATTCTGGTATACAAAGACTAAAAATTCTCCTACATATAGCGGGGGCAAGGGTTAAAAAACAAAGGCGCTTGGACCAAATAAAACAAAGGGTTTTAAATTGGGGCCGAAAAAACAACATTCAAAACAGGGTGTCCAAACAAATGACCTTGGGGCCACTTCGAAAAAAAATATGACCTTTTTTATCAGATTTGAAAAAAAAACATTTATTGGAGTGAACATTTAAAACAGAATGAATTATTATTATTGTTTTCATTATTTTTCATGTATACAGACTTAGATAAAAAAATGTTTATATAATAATGCGATGTTCAACCAATGTTTAAAATATTACAGTTGCCATTTTCTTCAAAATTATGGTGGTCCTACTGAATAAATCTCTCGCTACCATTGTTAAAATTTATAGTGCTGTCACAAACAAAGATCTTGTGTTTATTTTAAACTCCTGATTATTTTTAAAACTTTTAAAAATTCTTGTCTTTCTTTTGAGCACCCAAAAAGAAAAGGAGGAGGTGAAAGTCGCACACACAGAGAATCATTACCATATAGTAAAAGGGTATGATAAAAATTGTTTTTTAAAAAGTAATTTTATATAGTAAAATCAAATGTCGTTTGATAAAATATAAAATTATTTTAACTAAAAAGGAATCCCCTTTTTATCGAAAAAAGGGTTTTTTTAAAACAAGAACAGGTAAGGAAAAATTTTGGTTTATATAAATTTTCCCCCAAAAAAAATTTCAAAATGAAAAAAATTTTAAAATTGATATTTTTTTTTTAAAACATCGGGGGGCCGCAATTTATACCCCGGCGGGGCCCCATGCAGTCCACGGGGAGCGTGTTTGGGCACCCCCTTCATAGAAACTGAATTTATTTGAATAATACATTATAATAAACATTTTTTTATTTTTCCTGTTCTTTTACATATGTACGTCATGAAAAATTTCATTTCTTTCTCTACTACCCTTTTTTTCTTTTTTTGTTTTTTTTTTGTGTGCCAACACAAGGGGGGAACCCGGGTGGGCCCCCCCTCAAACCCCTTTATTTTTTCCAAACCCATATACTTTAAAATTTAATTAAGTATTTTTTATTCATAAATAATTTTTATTAATTAAAGCTAATTATTTATCCAATAATTAATTTTTTACTGTTTTTGTTCCCGAAAACTGTCAAAATCAAAAGGAGCATGGGACGAGAAGGGTTGACTTTCGACTCCGGATCCCCCCCTTGAAAAATTCCTGTGCCCGCTACTGTGTGACTATATATGGATCGAGCTGTAAAAATGCTCGTTGCAGGCCGCGAGATTGACACCCCTGGGGTGAGTGGTCTGTCTGTTTAAAGTAGATAAGATGCATATGGCTCTCTTCCGGCTCCGTATTTATGAATATTTTCTAAATTCTTCAGTTTATCCATAATCTGGTGAAGTGATTTAATAGTAAATAAACGTATAATATACTATTTGTCTTTTATTATCTGTTCACAGTAAAGTTTGTTGCCAGTTTAAAAGGTTATAAACTCGTCAAAAATGCATTTATTTACGACATGTACTTATTTAAGGGTATATTCTCCTAATCTTCAAGATCAAAAGTAAAGTTGCTTTTAAATAGCATAATTGTTTCAATATTGATATCGTATATTTAATTTACTGCGGAGTAGAGGGCTATATATTTTAATGCAT
Organism: Trichonephila inaurata madagascariensis; assembly: GCA_019973955.1. Lineage (NCBI taxonomy): Eukaryota > Metazoa > Arthropoda > Arachnida > Araneae > Nephilidae > Trichonephila > Trichonephila inaurata. The sequence goes on from BMAV01005266.1 coordinate 19,364, forward strand.
TGGGCACTTGTGCTTGAATCAAACCATTTTATCTTGAATAATATTTATATTTCATCTCTTATAATTCACTGTCAAATGATTTTAAACTGTATATGTTAAAGTGAAAAGTTGCGTTTTGTTTCAATCTCTTTAAATTTCAGGAACATAGTATGACAAACCAATTTATGAGTTATAACCACACAAATTTGAGTTTATGCCAGGGACACACACATCTTTTTTTGATTGAAGATATGTTCCGAATTGATACTTTGTTCTTTAATGCCAGGTGAAAATTTTCCTTAATGGATACATACACAAATTATACGGTGTTCTAAAAAATAGATTTTGTTAACCGTTTTTCGTAAAAAAAATCAAAAATTTCTATATGTATCATTTAGTAATTTTTTTTCTCAAAGAATAATGAATGTTAAATGTATTATCTGGAAATATGGTTTTATTTTCTTGAAATAAAACTTAAACAGCAGATGCATAATAGTTCAATCAATGTGTTCCTCATTTATTTTTGCCGATGCCCGCTCACCAAGTGTATTACATATTACTTTTATTTTTCAATAGTTGCTCTTGTCTCTACTGGTACTGCGTGACAAAATTCTTTAGAACTCTGGCAAATGGCACTTGGCAACAACGAAGCGCATGAACTGATTAGCTCGAAACGCATGATATCTTTTATCATGTGACAATGACGTCTCGTGAATTTTTGAACTGATTGGTTATCATTATCATGTGACATCATAATCATATAATAAATGCAATTACGCATTTCCAGTCATGTAGCACATGCGCTTAGCTATTGCCAACTCTTGATTTTCACAGAAACTTTCGTTTAGAAATATTAAATTTGTCAACAATAATAACACACATAGGTAAAAAAAAATGTACTTGACTTAAAAGTGCATTTTAATGTAAGATTTTTTAAGTTCTAAAAATCTCCTTGTTGAAACTTAATACTTGAACATCTTTACCAAATTATCAAATTTGAAATTTTATACAAGTCTTTAATATCTTTGAGTTGTTTGCTTATTAATTCGTTTTTTGCAAGCGTTTAACAACAATTGAGTTTTCTTCCTTTTTTATTCAAAATTATTATTGTAAGTTGTTTACAAAAAGATATTTCTTTAAATGTTTATTTTTGATAAATATCAAACACAATTTTTGTCGTACGTAAAATAAAACACAGTTTGAGCATGACAGTATTTCCCCCCTGTTTAAGTAGATCGATATCTTGAACAATTCAGAGTGCTGCGAATAAAAAATGCCACTTAAATATTGAAACGGATTGTCTGAAAATTTACTTATTTGTTATTTCCGATTCGAAATATCTGGCGCCAAATGATGAAGGAATGCCCTCTGTCGTCTCTTTAACTGAAGAGCAAGCGAAGAGCGCTTATGACAAAAGGGGGAATTTATAAAATAAAATAAAGGCTAGTTGTGGAAATTGTGCTACAGATTTTCCCAAACGGCCGTCACAGTTCCGACGCTTGCCCTACGGCGTGTGATTTAATGTTACGACCTTAGGACTGCCAATCTCGCCAAAAAAGTCTGTATTCTCGCCAAATATAAGTGAATATTAAGTCCATTACTGCACAGAACGCTTGTGAAATATTTTGCTTGTGTTCGATTTTATATACATTATTTTTTAACGAGTATTTATGAAGTTTCTAATTTGTTTAAGGTAAAAATTTTCGAAAATTAAGAATTCAATTTTTATTTCTTTTCCTAATATTTAAGCTTATCAATATGATTTTTAATTTTCTTACAATCAATCGCTTAATTTCACTTTATTTCTTGTTTTATTAGGATTCCTACTGATTAAATATCTTTTAGTTCCTCTTAAATTAACTATTTTTTACTAAAAATGCGTTTAAAAACACTTTTATGGGAGGAAAAGAATTGGAATGGAATATGTATACAATTTTTGGGTAGTTTTCATGTTTTTTTATTGGAAAAATTATATATATATATATATATATATATATATGTATATCATTCCTTATAAATTTTATCAACATTAATATATATTATCCGTAAGTGTGATTTTAAAATATATTGCAGCTCTTTTGTCCCTTTCAATAATTATTTCGAAAGTAAGAATTCCTTATGCACATAATGTTGTAATTTACAACTATAAATGTTGACTTGTCTGATTTCAAGTAGCCGTAGATTAAAGTAATTCCCGGTAGGAAGAAGATAGAGGCTCATGTTTAAGTTCGTACAACTGAAAGATAATAGTGTAATCGTGGCAGATCATATGGCACTGTTGTGAAATGTAAAAGGAATTTTCCAACTGGTCTATGTCCCTCACAGACGCCCAAGAAGTTGTAGACCATCACTAACGGACGATGCTACCACAATCAGGACAGTGGAGAATTTTATCCCGTCAAATAGGAGAGAAACTATTCAAATAATCATAAATGAGACATCGTAGTTACGGTAGCGTGCGGAAAATAATTCATGAAGAATTACACGTGCCAAAGGTATCAGCACGCTGGGTTCTACGATTACTAGTTCATTTCCAAATGCAAGGCGTGACCTGTCAAAGGAGATGCTGAATCTTTTGAAGAAATACGAATACGACTTTTATATAGGTGCTGTAATATGGCAGGGCCGGTCTGTGTTTTGCCGCCTCGGACAAAATAGGAAAATGCCGCCCCTCTCTTAAAGCAAAAAGTTTTTATAAACAAGATGAATTGTTAAATAGATAACATTATAAAACGTATTTTTTAAAAAGAGGCAGCTTAACAAAATATATTATTTTCAGTTTTAAAAAGGGTTTCAAAAAAATTCAAAATTAAGAAAAAATTTATCTGTTTTTAGGAAAGAAAAATGTAAAAAAAGGAACCCCCCCATTTCAGCAGGTCAATTTTTTTTAAAAAAAGTGCACGATGGTGGGGATACAAACTTTTTTTTTAACTTATAGTAACTACACTGGGCTAATATAAAAAAATCCATGGGCTCTCTTTTTACCGAAAATTCTAATTACCCCTTTTCCCCCTTTTTTTACAGCTGGCACCCGGGCATCGGGTTTTAAAGGAAATTCCTTGGGGACCTCCTCCGGGGTGGAAAAAGTTTTTCTTAGTGAAAATTGGGAAAAAAAAACAAATTTTATGATTTAACATATCTCTCGCCCGAACCCTTTAAGTTTCAACAGAAAGAAAACCCAAATTTAAAAATATAGAGAAAAAAGGGAAAAAAGATATGTTAAATAATTCCAAAAATTCACCCAATAATATTTCAGAAGATATATAAAAAATTTTGAACAAAAAAAAATTCCCCAAAATTTATCAAATGCCGCCCCGGAAAGGGTCGGTTTTTCACCAGGCCGCCCCCCTTTGGGTGAATCTTGGAACCAGTATTATCCCCTTCAAAAAAAGGATAAGGAGTTGAAGAAATTACCCCTCCAAGAAGGCTAAGTTGCAGAGTGATTGAGAGTTATATTTACTTCGCACCATAAAGCTCCGCTAAGGCTATAGATGACGGACCTCGTAAATTTGAACCATGGTCTAGTGACGAGAATCGTACTTGCGCTGGCACTCCTTCTCCTAACTTCAGGACTACACCAACGGGTGGACATTTGAGCCTCGACATATTTAACGTGCATCGGCCCCTTCTGCACGGCAAGTCTTAAGTGGTACCAAACTCGAACTCATGAAATGCCAGCCACGAGTCCGTTTCCTGTAACCACTAGGCAACTGCGGCCACACCTCAATTGCAGAATTCTGCAGGAAAGGTCATCGCGTTTGTTTTTTGGAATATCGTGAAGGCATCCAAGTCAAACAACCACTAGTGCTTGTTATTGCACACTGTTGGACTGTAGTCTGATCAAGAACAAGCGTGGTATGATCAATAAAGGCATCCATTTCCTTGACGAGAATGTATCAAAGCAACATGACTGAAATTTTGCCACATCTGCCTTTTTCTCCCGATTTCGCTCTATTTTTTTTATTCCTATAACTTAAAAGAACCATTGAATGGCTGGAGATTTGGCGTCTTTCAAGAAATAGACCAATGCCTTTTGGGGCAATACGCTGAATTCCGCAATTACGGCCTTCGAAAAATCAAGAAAATGTGAGAGAAAGTACATAAATCTGAATGGTGGTCATGTAGAGATCTCTTAAGACTAATAAATAAAAATTAAGTTTCTATCTCGATTACTTTTTGGCAACAATAAGAACTTTATGAAAACTTCCTAATATACATGTACACGGGTGTACTATTTTAGGTAATGTATTCTTGAATGAAGTCAATTGTTTAATTTAAGCCAGTTAAAAAGCTAAGATTCAATTGAATATTAGATGTATATTTACGAAAGGTTCATTCAACAAACTAATCATTGGATTACAATCAACATCTATTTTTATCTTGGCCTTATTTTCCACTTCTATAGGGAAAGAAAAAAAACTCCGATCTCTTGCACAGCAACAGTTCCTCTAGTACCACTATTGCTTGTTCTGTCTTCTGTAGACTGTGAGACCTTTCGGAGAAATTCACATTCTTATGTATATAGTGACACCCAGTGTTGGTTTAAGCTCATTTCGAGCCCTGGGCGCAGAAGACCTATAGGCCCCCTTGGCGCTGGAGAATCGAGATTTATAACCAGAAAATATGGTTATGTCCAGTTTATCCGGGCCCCGGGCTCCTGGGTGCCCGCCCCAAGCGCCCAGTGGATAAACCGGCACTGGTGAAACCTCAAAATGAGCTCAGCGGCAAATGGGTGTTGAATATGGTTATATCTCACTCGGTTTACAAATGTAAGGCTACTGTGACTCCAAAGACAGCATTAGTGCAAATTCCAGGCTAGATGTGAAGTCTGGAGAAGTAAAAATGGATTTAAAAGGACGCACATTCCCTTGGTCCTTCGCAGTGACGGTTTATCCACCGGGCGCTTGAGGCGGGTGCCCATTGTCCCAGTGCCCAGAAGAGCCCGGATAAGCTGGACTTTAACCAGATTCTCTGGTTATAAATTTCGATCCGACAGTGCCAAGGAGGTCTGCAGATCTTCTTCGCCCAGTGTCCGAAATAAGCTTAAATCGGCACTGGTACTTCGGCAATCCAACACTTGGTCCAGACAAATGCTTTATTTTTCAGTTATTTTTTTGGAAGCTGTAGTGAAAACAGATCGTGATATTTCACAACTAAATCCACGCTCGCTTGTTTTATATATAACTGAGGCTGTGGGTAGCCTAGTGGTTAGAGCACCGGACTCCGGACCGGAAGGCCTGGGTACGATGCCCGTACAGCCAAATACCCTCCGAGTACACTCGGAGTACGTGCTCGTTAAATCAGTGGGTCCAAAAGTCTTGTGGGCTAAATCACGAGTGCAGGGAACTGAAGAAAATTTCCCTCCAATTCAGCTCCATGCCTAAATTGTGGAGGTGGAGATAGGTGGTGTCGCCATCTATCGTTCCTTCGGGAATTTCTCCGAGCTAAATCACACTGTCACCTGTATGGTGCTCAAAGCTAAGGTCTAACAACAGGCGTACTTCTAGCCCATTGCCACGATGAATTTCGTGGGCCTCGATCTGACTATGTCAGACAGGTCATGAGCAACAACAATAACTGATCACTGATGCTTTATACAACTGATGCTTTATACCGGATTTATTCCATTAGGTTATTTTAAAAGATAAAAATTTTATGGAACTCTCTGATTTTTTTAAAATTCATACAACACTCGGGTGAAGTTATTTTGCATTAGGATATATCACTGTCTTTTATTTTTAAAATGATTTAAGTGCTTTATTCACGTTTAGTTATCTTATAAATTAAGATACATTGCTTACTGTAACTGGGATAGGGGTCACTTGATTAAAGAAAAACTAAAATATTAAAATATATATATATATTTCAGAGAAATTTTCTTAAAAATCAGTTCTATAGCTTGGCATTCACAACTTCTGAGATTTTCAACAAAATTAAAAATATAATATATATGCTAACTATGGGTATGAATATATTCACATCTTTAGTGTTGTTGGAATTTTTTTTTTTAAATGAACGACCGATCTATGGTACAGCATGGTTATAAAAGTCATGAGAGATATTATCGAAAGAGATAATATACTTTTGCATATATCACCTTTATACTCCATTCCAATACGCTACGCACAAATGTCGGGGCATCAAGAATCCTTTTTGGTGTCAGTGCCAAAAGCTGAGTTGTTGGGTTCTTGAAGCAAGCACGTCGGAAAGATTTCTCCTTAAATGTTGCAACCCAGCCTTTACGACTGAGGAAAGAGCCATGTTTCTGTTGTATACGACCAGGCCAGGAGATAAGGATAGGACCTACTTTATAGTGTTAGGGCCGTTTCCCTTATTGCTTGTAAAACAGGGCTCAAGCCACTGATAAGCTTTACGATTTCCTAGGCCATGCGAATGCCTCTTCTTAAAAAATAAAATAAAAATAAACCGTACGCCGCGATATTTGGAAAAATACCTCGGGGATAGGAGTAGGGTGTCGTAATTTATAAAAGGGAGGGATGGAAGGGGGTTTTTGTATTTTACGGAGCATGCCGTGTGGTTTATTCGAAACAGAAAAAAAAAAAATTTATTGAATGGAGTTAGTCGAAGAGAAATTGTTTGAAATTAAACTATGCTTTCGTATTTTTTCTTCAGAACTTTTGAAATCTCTCGTATGTCATCGTTTATGTCACGAGATTTAAGTACTTGGAAGTGAAAAATTTTGATTCTAATTTCGGTAACTATTTGTATCCTTTTTATTGATTGATTTTTGATAAAACGACTCTTCTTTCTTTTGTATATATAGTCGAACCTCTATATTGCGAATTTTTTTATAGAGTGAACTTTTTCCTGGAATCTTGAACGTTTCACGATTTTCTTCGTAAAATAACCTCTCTATAGCAAAGTGCATTTTCTATGGAACGAACTTTTTCTTTTGGGATTCAATTTTTGTCTTCCCTTTTTTTAAAAGTATTTCTGAAAAAAATTCAAGTTATTCTCTCTTTAACACATTTTAGGGTGGTCATAAATCTTGAACTGGTTTTATTAGATCCTAACTCGCCGAGAACAATAGAGTTCTGGACGTTTCATCCAAGAAGTGCGACCTTTAACGCCCATTGCCTAGTTCACTAGAAACGTCTTCGATATCCTTTTTCACCCTCGGTGGAATTGTCCTGTGTCCCCTTGTTCTAATTGTAACATAATGTATGTTTAATATTACTTGTATGCTTTAAATTATAAAATATCCTTAAAATTCATTAATTTTAATATAAAATTATTTTCTTAATATTGAAAATACAGTGACATTCTTTTTTCTTGTATTCCTTGCAGTTTTTCTTTCTTTCTTTCCTTTTTGGTGTGGGTAAGATATATATAATAAACATATATTAATTTTATAAAAGGTGTGAATAATTACTTTTTTTAATATATAGTGTTTAGGAATTTAAAATTTGTTTTATGTGGTTTATATAAAGTATATTAAAAGATGAACCTCCGTAATACGAATTTTCCATATAACGAACTTTTTTCCGGGATTTAGCGACTTCGTTATATAGAGGTCCGACTGTATATACATATTTTAAATTCAATGTAACTAAAAGCAGAAAACAAACTGTGTATTAAAGTGTTATTTTACTTCCTTCTCAAAAAAATATTTGTTTTGTTTATTGAACATTTCCTACTGTCTTTTTCTGCCTGATTCAATTCCCCTAAAACAGGGATTTTCAAACTTTTTCCCTCTAAGCCAAATACACATGATAGGTATTTATCGGGCAAGGATGATGGGGAAAAACACTATAAGACCAAAGTAAAATTAGACAAAGCAAAATTAATCAATATATTAAAACTCATTTTCCCGGATTTTACTTTAATACTATATAACCTTTCTATCAAACACACACACAAAATATTTACTTTTATGCATCTTTTAAGGAGTTATGGGGAAGTTTCGATTTCCCCAATCCATGACCAAGCCTCTTGTTTACATTCTGCTATTAAAAAAAGCTAATTGATAGCAAAATTGAAAGATTTGATTGATAGAATTTCTGTTAAAGTTTAAGTACATTGTTCTTAAATAATTAAATTTCTTAGGGTATTGGGCCATGACCAGGCCATTCAGAAAAGGTCGGTGGGCCGAAGGTTTTAAACTAAACCACGGAGTTAAAGGAGTCAACTTCTCTCATAATTCTAAATCGAGGCCAAATACTCAGGTAGACATCTGATTTACACTCCACCTCCCATATTTTTATTTTGACTTTACAATTTGATTAAAAAGTTTTTTGAAACTGAAGATAATTAGTAAAGAATCGATTCATTAGCAAGTAAGATTGTGACGGGGTTTTAAGTAACTTTCAGCTACCAATCCTCTTGGGGAATCTTTGGGCCAGCAATCGCGTTTATTTCACAGCCATCCCTCTCTAGAAGAAAGCATGAGATGCAGATTAGGTAGTGATTATAAAGTTAGATTTTAATTATCGTAGTTCAGAAGGAGTGGAGCCGCTGAAAGCAGTGTTAATACGGTAAGAATTAGAATTACGCCGCGTGACAGAAGGACGGATTTTAACTACTAGAATAAATCAGTGAATTTAGAATTATTAAGATAGGATTGATTAAAGTTAAACTATTCAGATTTCGTGCGCTTATTCACATAATGTAGTTGCTCTCTTTTTATCACTCCAAGGGTTCCCTTTATAGATTGCTTGTTCTGGAATATTATCTTTGATAATAAATTAGATTTATCATGGTTGGTCATCCATCCTTCTCTCCTACAGCTTTAGGTCGACAAGATGATGAGAAAGCGACTACAGGGGTGAGATCATCACAAAATTAACGTAAATAAAAGAAAAAGAAGGAAAAGAAAGAAAAAAGCTAATTTTGTCTACGCTATGACGTGTTTTATAATCTTGCTATACAGGGTGTATCAGTACATCGTTTGCAAACTTTCAGGACAGGTAGAGTAAGCCTAGAAGGTATTACACAGCAATGCATGGCCGGAAACACTTAACTAGCGCGGTTGTGAATAAGTACACGAATAAGAGGAGAAACCACTTTTATTATTATAAGTACAGCAAAAATGCAGGAAAGACTTTGACAGGTGTACGTGATAGATGATGTTACGTAAATCGAAGCATCACATGACGGTACACGTTCACTCACGTTTTTGCTGTCGCGTTCGCTATGAAGCTTCATTTCGCCTACCGACAGAGTGGTAGTAGGATAGAACGTTACACGAACACTCTCTGAACTCGCTGATATGCATCTGGCATACTTGTTCGCTGATTGCAATGGACGTGACGCATGGTGGTTATATGCCAACATTACCTCAAAGGCGAACTCAGCCTAGTATTTTCGCTAACGTTAGATCTTCAATGCACCGGAGATGTGGGCCTGCATCCAGCCCGGGGCCGTAATTTCAAATACCTACTTTGATGATGAGTATTGTCTCTTTAATGTTCTTTTCTAATTTTTACTCTACTAAAGATAATAAACATGTTTTCTCCCTTTATTCGTGCTCTGTCTTTCTTGTATTTTGTGTCGTCCCAACCGCGCCAGAAAAGCGCTTCAAACCTATGTAATTCCTCCACGTCTAGGTGTATACAATTTGTCCTGAAAGTATGCAACCATTGTACTGATACACCTTTATTTTGAATAAGTCTGATTCCCGATCACTCATTTTGGATTCAGAATATGTATCCGATAAAAATTAAAACAAAAAACATGTTGTAAGTTTGCTACATTTTTGACATTAACCAAAATAACTATTAACCACTACGTTTATTTTGTTTGCATCACAGTCACATACTTGAATCATTACATTAATTGGCTATAAAAACAAAAAAGACAGCTATATAAACAAAAAAGAAAATTCTTGCTAAGTCAAAGGTTTGTATACTGAAATAGCACCTAGAAAAATTTAAGTCTATATCATATCAAAGCAGCTATATCTTTGAGACATTTCAACTGACGCGTGTGAGTATCTATTTCTTTACTTCAGTGTCAAATTTTTTAAAAAAGAAATATGAGTACAGTTTTTTAAGTTTCAAAAAGAACTATTTTTGAAGAATCAGCAGTTTTAAAAAGAATTAGTTGGAAATAGTGAGTAAACACTCTTTCTAGATTTTTTTATTTATCAAATTTATTTGCTTTATTTATTATTCATGAATTACAAAACTTGGGAACTGATGTATTATTTTTTAAGCCAACAATGTTTTTAAAAAAATTGGTGAAATAAATTCAAAATTTCTTTGTACATTGATTAATTTTAAGACTAGATACCCTACAGCAGGGGTCGACCTCCAGCTGCTCTTTGCATAGAGTATAGATGGTTTCCGACTTCAAACTATATTGTTAAAAAAATAATATCTCCTTAAAATTATTGCTTCTCCTTTACAATTATCTTTTGAAAAGATTTACCTTAATTGTGTCCAAAATTAAACATATGACTTGTCGCAACCCTGAGTCGCGGAGAAAGTTTGGGACACTGAATTAACAGACATTGTCATAAAAATAGCTAAATTTGATTTTGGTTCAATCAATTTGCTATCAAACAAATTTATAAACTGAGGGAGCAATTAAATTAATTGGCTACCTTAAATTACCAAGACAAATAATTAAACACTTAACTGAGTGTGATTCGATGAAAGAATATTGGTCAAATCTCTTCGGGGTCAGCTATATTCCGGTCTAAAGCTTTTTTTCCCTTTCACCAAGGCTTCCAAAAGTCCGCCTCGTCAGTCTCACTTTAATAACAGCGTAATGACTAATTGTGACACTTATTCTGCTAGATTTTGAATAGCACTCAAATTAGCCTAAAATCAAGTTCTCGCAGTCGAAGGCATCACATTGACTACCTGACCGGAACATCTGTTCATGCAACTCAGTACTCAAGGTCATGAAAACTGAAATACGCCCAGTAAGCCTTTGCCCTCTATGTACTGTTACGCCGCTGAGTTTAGTTTAAAATTACTAGTCACTGATTATTTCGTTTTATGTGTGTCCTAATACGTAGTTAATAAAACCAAACGAATATTAAATTGTATTATGCAGGGTTCTACAAACTTAGTCGACTTGCGGAACCCTCAGAGCTATATGGTGCTTTCAGAGAACCTCACCCCATCCCTTAAGGCGGTGCTCCGCAACCTTTTTATCGCTGCGGACCGGTCAACGTTTGATAATTTTACCGCGGCCCGCTGAGGATGGGACACGTTGATTGTTTATATTTTAGATTGTTTTGATTTAACATTTTTAATTTAATTATATTTAAATATGTCTTTAAAATAAAATATAGTTACACCAAAAATGAATAAAAGTGATTTAACGTGGAATATAAAGTGATTTCCGTGGAAAGTTGCGCAAATCCGAGAGAAATGCTCCACTTTTAATAAAATGGCAATAGTTTAATGTTATTTGGCGGCCCGGCACCATTTGATCCACGGATCGGTACCGGTCCGTGGACCGGGGGTTGCGGATCACTGCCTTAAGGTATCCGACTACGTTCGGAACCGTGATTTTAAAAAAGCGCATAAAAGGACAGTTTTCATGATATTTAGTGTAGGTTGGATTAGAATACATGTATAAAATTATTTTAAGGACATTATGACAAAAAAAAATTTATTTAAATACAATATTTTGGCAAAAAATTAACTTAGAATAACCTTTTTTCAAAACATTCTCCTTTTATAAAAAATGCTTCCATTATAATAATATTTTTCTTAGATAAAGTAAAACCTTCTCCATAGAGTCTGAACTAGGAGTTTTGAAATATTCACATTATTTTCAGAGTTACCACCATTGAAATAATTTTATCGGCGTTTTTTTCTTAAAATTTCTTACCTCTGTTGTAGTAAAATATGTATATGTATATTCGTATAGTGTATGTATCGTAAATCCACTTCTAAGTTATATGTTTCAAAAATTCTAGCTCAGCCTCTGTACAGAGGTCTGAGCTATATACAGGCAAAATATTATTATAATAGAAGCATTTTTCATGAAAAGATAATGTTTTGAAAATGGGTCATTCTATGTTCATTTTGTGTCAAAATTTTGTACTTAAATAATTTTTTATTGTAATACTATTCTTAAAACAATTTTATATATTTTTCTAATCTAAGTGACACTCAATATCATAAATATTATCCATTTATACACTTTTGCAAAATCACGGTTCTGAGCGTAGTCGGATACCATAAAATAATGTTGAAGTACAACACATTATAGGTACGTTAGGAAAAGATAATTACAGAAAAGTTTGCATTGGATGTTAAAAATTTTCTCTAATATTTTATAAAGGTTTAAAATTAATTTAAAAAAATTCCTTGTTAATTGTTCAGACTTAAAACCTTACAATCTTGTTAAAGCTGCTAATTTCACTTTGTTTTGACATCAAAGCATATTCAAATAATCTTTATCCACTTAATAATCGCCCCTCAAAATTTTGAGTTGGTTTCAAAAAATTTTATCAATATATTTAAAGAAAAATTTTGCAATGAGTTAAAAATATACAATTGTATATTAAAAACTAAAATATTTATATGCTTTGGATTAAAATTTTTTTGTTTCTTAAATATTATCGTGACTCTTACGAAATTTAAAGATTTTGTTTTATCCATATAAAAAATATTTATTTATATTTATTTTTACAAGCACACTGTCTTTAAAAATTGGTCTTTTATAAAAAACTTTCTAAAATTTTGGTGCTTTGATTAAGCAAATAGCGATCATTTAGGCAACCCCTGTGTCACATTTCTCTGGGAACCCAGGTTGAAGATCTCTGGTATATATACAGTCGACTCTCGATAATTCGAAGTTGTACCAATGAAAAACTTCGAATTATCAAGAGGATAAGAAAAAACTCCCAAAATACACGAAGAGAAATTTTTTTCTAACACATTTAAATTTGAAACTATGTAATAATGCAACAATTGTACATATGTATAAAATTACTTTAAAGTATTTTTAAAATGTACACATATAATACAGTATAAATATTATACAAAAGTTAAAAGCCTTGTATTTAAAGAATAGATTTATGTGTTAGAAACATGAAAAATAAAGAACACAGATTCACACTCAGCTATGTGGTATACTTAATAGCATCGACGTTGGGTAGCCTCTCCTCGCCTAATCAGTCCTCCACAGGCCGCTTTTACGCTTAGGCACGCTAGCCATATGCCTACTGCGCAAAAGATTTGGAAGCGCGAAAAATTAGAGGGTGATAAAAGAGAGAGAAAAAAATATATGAAATTATAGCCAACGTATGACTGTCTAATAAATTATGAGAGAAGCATTTCTGCCCTGGTATCCGACTACTTGCGACAACTTTTTTTTGAAAAAATGAAGATATTGGAATTTTTAGGTCTATTTAGTATATTTTAAGCAAAAAATCGTAAAAAATTGAAAACAGAAATTATTTTTATTATTACCCTCCAAGCGGTCTGCACGTAAAATTCCGGCATTCCACACAGAGATGCTTTTTCTGTCTTAGAGCAAGATTTCCAAAAGCGGCCGAGCCGCATTCTTAAAAATACGGCTCAACTGCTTTTTGAAACCCACCGGAAAGCAAAAAATATGTGCGGTGCATTTTTGGGAAACCCTCTCCCAAAAAGGCAAGACTTTAAGTGCAGACCCCTTAAAAGGGTTAAAATGGGGGAAAAAACTGGTAAAATGTACAAAAAATTACATAAACCGTGCCCTCTATACAAAATTTTCGACAGATTCTCACTTTTCAATTTTAATGTTTTACTTTATATTCATGTTTGCATGACCTTCAGGATAAGAGATATTTTAATTTTTTCAAAACTAGGGGCCCTCTATCTTAGTGACTATTGAAATTGCTTAAAAAACAGCGATTATATTCACATAAATGACTGTAAATTTTGAAACAATACAGTGATTGATAAATCTGAAGAACAAAATACTTCTACTGGTATACAAAACATTTACAAAAAGTTTCATTAAATTATTTTCAAAACTTTTTGAGCAATCGCTACCCGCGTTTGAGTTTTCGAAAAAACACATTTCGAGTAAACGCATTTTAAAGTTTGACGCCTTGTAAAGTTATGGCATCTTCTTTAGTTAAAACACTTTAGTTTTTGTTCTAGCGAATGGAAAATAAAAAACTTGGTATTTTTATTAAGCTAATAAGATGGTCTATAAAATAAAATCATAAAAAAAATTTGTCAATTTTTGAAAAAAATCATGATTTTAGGGTAGTCGGATACCTTAAGAGAGTAAAGACTGAAATGCTACCTTCTATAGAAAAAGAAATACTTAACAGTTTTATGTTTCTATGTACTCAAAATGATATTACGATGGATTTTGATTACAATGATGTCATTAACGATTTTGCAATGATCAAAACTCATAGAAAACCTTTATTGCACAAGTACAATGACAGTACTCAACAAAGAATAAGGATGTCTATAAAAGTAAAATATTGTAAAACGATAAGCGAAGAAAAAGGTAAGTATATAAACAAGTTGAAAACATTTCATAGAATAACGTGTACTCTATATTGTAATTGTAAACGATTTCATTAATTTATTGCACTAATTTACAAAATGGGAGTCCGTTATGATGCCGAAAGGTAAGAAATGAACAAGAGTGGTAAAAACATGCCACCGCCCTTTCCTTACGACTGCTGGTTGCCAGTCCAGAACGCGGCGGGTCCATAGGTGGTGGGATAATGAAAAGACTCACCATAGAGAGAGAGCAAAAACAAATAAAAGAGTATGAGTAAAGGGAAAATCGCTCCGGAACCAAAACTGGCAAGGTAAAAACTGAAGGACAGGGAAGTAGTCTGGAAATTGTGTGTGTGGGGGGGGTCGTAACAATTTAAAGTGCCTAGGGTGCCGGTGAGGTTAACCCGCGATCACCCGCGCGGGGTGTTCTGTACACCCCAGCAACAAGAAAATCCTCACAGGATTCTAAAAGAAGGGCCAGAACCACGATTTTTAGCTGCACTTTTTTGGGTCACTGAACCTTCAGGCCTGATGCAATCCCTCTTTCTCGAACGATTGGCATGTAATGACCTTCAAAAGTTTATCTGGGGGGCTGAGAACTCCCTCGAGAAGTTGAGCATTTGTGTACAGTCTGCTCTGAATGTTTGGAAAATGATTTTGAAATATTGTTTTTCTACTTTCTATACTATTATTATCTCATTAATTATAAAGTATATTTATTACTGGTATACACGTTTTATATATATATATATACTGGTTTATGAAAAAATATAAAATTATGTGTTTTAAAATGTGAAAATTTTGTATGTTTAGTTTAAATTAATGTTAGTCTCATTTGTATGCAATAAATTTAATAATTTTATTTGTATAATACAAAAAACATCTTGTACTTTATAAATATGTATCATAATGACTTAATTTTATTTTCATAATTAAATACACGTGTTAAAAGTTTGGGGTGTTCTCTACACCCCGCGAATCACGACGGTAGCAAAAACAGGCGCGAGTGACCGCGGATTAAAAACGGCCCTGGTCCTCCAAAAAAATCAACCGGTTATTTTTTCTTTTTTTACCATTTTCCTCTATCCCTCCTCTCCTTTCACTTTCCACTCCACATTTCTTAACCTCTCGAACTAAACACTTTCACGCTTCTCCAAATCTCTTCCATTCCTCACCGGAAATAAAATCGTTTCGCGCCCAGTTACCTCAGACACTGTCTCTAACACCATTGGTTCTTCACGGCAGGGTCCAGTCCGGCGCATGCCCTATTGGGTGCCACATGCTATAAGTCACACAATGGAGCCGTAAAGTGTCAAGTCAGTCCGACGCAAAATACACAATCCTACGCACCTCTTCTTCACAATATAGAAGGCCCTTTCTGAGCATAGCAAGACCACGTGTTAAACGAAAGACATGGATAGTTTACAACAGGTGCGGCTGGTCTAATGACCACTTGAAGAAGGAAAGCAATAAAAGTGTCTTTTCGCCTGAAGAACCGGGAAACATAAAGAAGGAGTAGGAGACAGAGGGTCATCAAAGGGGTTACGCTCATGATACATACGCAGAGGCTATACAACACAAAACATGTAAGCTCCATCCTGTTTGTTACAGCAATCTACATGATAGTGAGTGTTCGAATTGTCGAGGTTTTAAAAGATAACTTTGAATTATCGCGTGATGTAGTCTGACCAGCCACAAATTTACTTCGAAATACTGGGGTGTACCAAAACGTATTGTTTTGTTCAAAAATATCAAGAGTTTTTGCGGGGGCTGAGCACATATACTTCAATTAGCAAGGGGTTTCCCACTATCAAGGGTTTGAATTAGCGAGGGTCGATTGCATATATTTTATTTTAATGCTTTTAAATTTTATCTTGCATTATATTTTTCAGGGTTAGCTACCATCGTATCAATGATACAGGAAACAACATGTGCAATATTTTGACACTTTTTTAAAAAAGAATTTTTTTATCAGACTATTTTTATTTCCCAAGAAAAAAGCCCCAAAGGATTTTTTATACAGGAGTGATAGTAGTACTGGAGTAGCTACTCCCGTGTCAATTTATCAATTTTTTTTTTCATCTTTTTGTCTTTTCTACATTTTATTAGAAGTTATATAATTAACTGATTAAAATGAAATCTATTTTTATCTACTTTTAAAAACAATAACTGGTTTCCCTTAATATTATTGATCTTAATCGGGTTTTCGTGACAGCTTTACTGCCCAGTTACAAAAAGAAAAACAAGATGGGCAAAAGCATTTTAATATTTCATCATTTCCGTAAAAAATTTTTTCCTCCTTATTTTTTTTTTAATACAAAAAGGGGAAAAAAATGTAAATATCGCTTTTTGAATTCGAAATTCTAAAAAAGATAGAAACCAAAGCGTGACATAGCTTTACGTGAATTTTTTTTAGAAGCAATCAAACTCGCCAGGGGGTATCCAGTCATAAAAGGTAATGCATAATAACACTGTCTTGATTCAAAGACAAAAAAAAAAAGCTTTTTTTGGGAAGTTATTTTGTTCGTTATTTTAATCCCCAAAAAAAATTCTCATAAAAAAAATGAAATTTATGTCTCTTCTATACTAATTTTTTAAAAAAATGCAAACCTTTTTTATTGGTCATTTTAAAAAAGTCGAAAAATAAAACCCCTGAATGCCCCAAAAATAATGTTATAAAAGTATATTGTAAAAAAATGAAATAGAAAAAAGAGGGAAAATTTTTAATAATGAACACAGCTGATAAATTCTGAGCGTGTTAAAAATTTAAAAATTTTGGAAATAAAAAACCCTTTTTTACTTCTTATTTTAATTATAATTCTTCCTTTTATTATTTTCCAAAAAAGTTAACTACATTTTTTCCTTTTTGAAAACTATTTTAAATTTGAACAATGTTATGTATTTTTTTTTTAAAAAAGTTTTTTAAAGGTATCTGACTACGTTCGAAACCGTGATTTTTTCAAAAGCGTGTAAATGGATAATATTTAGGATATTTAAGTCATTTGATTAGAAAAATGTATATAAAATTGTTTTAGAATAGTATGACAATAAAAAATTTTAAGTACAATATGTTGAAAAAAAATGAACATGAAGCGCATTTAAAAATATTCCCCTTTTTTCTGAAAAATCTTCTATTATAAAAATTTTTCTTTTTATAGCTCAGACCTTTGTACAGAGGCTCAACTAAATTTCAGAAATATATAACTTAGAATGGGTTTACCCATTTTTTCGATAACAGGGGGAAAATTTTAAAAAAAAAAAAGCTGATAATTTTTTTTAATGGGTTGTAACTCGAAAATAATGTAAATTTTTTAAAAATCAAGTTAAACCTCTGTACAAAAGGTCTGACTATATAAAAGAAAAATATTATTATAAAAGCATTTTTAAAAAAGGGGAGCCGAAAAAAGGTTATTCTAAGTTAATTTTCCGAAATATTGTATTTAAATTTTTTTTTTTTTTTTTGTCAAAATTTTTAAAAAAATTTTAAAATGTATTTTTCGTGACACAAAATTTTGGTTATCCATTTATGCATTTTTTTAAAATCACGGTTGAACCGTTGTCGGATACCAAGAAAAGATGATATTATTTACTTTTTTTCTCGAATTCTATTCTTGATGACTTTTGTTATGGAAGCGGATAGCAAATTTACTTATAAAGTTTCAGTGATACAAAAAATGACATTCAAATGTGTACATTTTCATTTTATTCTGAAAATTTCCCAAAACAAACTCAAAATTCTTTACATTTTTAAAAATTTTAAAAGCGCACATTAGAATATCGTTGAAATGGATACTTATGATGGTTGGGGATAAAAAATATAAATTTTTTTAACCATATATAATATATATATATATATATATATATATATAAAATATATATATATATATATATATATATATATATATAATTAAAAAAATATATTTATATATATATATATATATATATATGTATGTTTTGATGGGTGATATAAAAAATTAACTGGTTTTATTAGGTCCCTACTTGCCGAACAATAGAATTCGGGGCATTTCATCCAAGTGCAATTTAACCCCCCCTTTTCCCGTTCCGGAAACATCTTCGATATCCTTTCACCCTCGCGGATTCTCGTGTCCTTGAACTGTCTGCTCATTTGTAATTTGATCGTTTTCAGGTAACTTCGTTTCTTGGGTCAAAAAGTTAAAAATTAAGGGATCCGTCACGTCCATGGAATGTTAAAAAGCGCGTTTATGTACCTTTTTATCAAAACTTTCTTTTTTTTTCATGGATAAAATTTTACAGTAGTTATTGACTATTAAAAACACTTTAACGAAGGTTTTTTTTTTTGTTTAAATTAATAATTATGTTTTTTTTTTAAAAAGGGCCCCAAATTCCCCCCTTTAAAATTTGTTTAAAAAAGTCATATCTAAAAAACGTAGATAATTCTAAATTCCCCCGATTAAAAATTTTAAGCATTTAAAGTCTTTAATAAAATTTGAGGGTTATATGTAAATACTTTTGAGAAAAAGGTCAAAAATGAAAAAAAAAATTTTCAGTTTGGGAAAAAAAAGGCTTTAAAGTGTAAATTTTACTTTTTTTTGCATTTCTTTTTTTAAAAAACTTTCCGAAGCATTTTTTTTACCCCTGCTCGTAAAAAAACCCCCTTCTTATTTTTTTTTTTCATTACTTTTAACGATTTTACCTTTTTGGGGGTCTTAAGATGCTTTCGTTGGGCTCACGAATTTTGGGATCTATTTTTGAAGCATGACACATATTTATAACTTGGTTCAATATCACAATGCTTTAAGATCATTAATTTTGCTACAGGACTCATATTGAACTGTGCAATAGCCATATTTACCCCTAAATTTAGAGTTCTTGATTCCACAAATGTAGATCTTTTAATCACTGACCATATGGTTTTATTAACTGACTCATTTGGGATCTGGGTCTTTCCATGTAAATATTTTCTTAATAACATGGGGGTCATAAATTGGCTTCATTTAATTCATTATGGAATAAAGCACGTGTGTATGTGTTTATGATCATAGTGCCTTTCGTTACATTCAGCTTCTGTCTTTTGAAACTTGCACGAGGAATTTATAATCGCAGGATCGTCTATGTTGTGGGTTCTCGTTTGAAGACAGAAGGTGAAAATAAATAGCCCAAACAGCAGTTTGCATGCTGTGTAGATCATTGATATTATTTCTAACAGCATACTATATTATCTTTGAATTTTTTATATTCAAATGTCGGTGAGTCGGTTACGACCATATAAGCTTTTTTCCCTCCTTAACCCCCCCTGTTTCGCTTTTAGATCCAAAAGACGTGTAACCATACACTTTTGGATAAGCCCAATACACTCTAATTTTTCCACTTGAACACCATATAGATTCGCGCTATACAAGGGGAAACACAGGTTCTCTTAGCAAAGCTCATTTGATGCACGTCAAGGAAAAGCTTTATTTAAAAAAATAAATAAAAATACTTCTAATTATCGTATTTCCTCATATTATATATAATTTTAAACAGAAATGTTTCTAATTTAAGTAAATATAAAAAAAAGTGAAAATCGATAATTGTTTGAAGAGTCAAGTGCCGGACCCCGGTAAGTGCTTGAGGATAAAAGAAAAGCATTTAATTCTTCAGGAAGTGAATAAAGGCGTCAAGAAACTTTCCTTGCAGTTTTTGTTTCTTTTCTTTCTTTTATAGGTAATGTATATAAAACTAATATGTATTAATTTACAAAAAGGTGTGTGAATAGTTTCTTTTTTTTAATATATAGTGTATATGAATTAAAATTTGTTTTATGTGGTTTATAAAGAAAATTGAAAGATGAACCTCTATGTAACGAATTTTCCATACAACGAACTTTTTGGGGGGATTTAGCGGATGCGTTACATAGAGGTCCGACTGTAACTGAATATTAAAATAGTTTTCCAAGTTTTACTTTATATTTTACAGTGAAGTTAAATCACCTACTACTAGCGTCATTAGTTAAAACTCTATGTGATTGAAGTAGTCTTACTTTTTACTGTTTCTTTTTAAAAAATATCTCAAATCCCCCAGAAAGGTCAATTCTGGCCATTTGGACGGTTCTCAGTTTGTACTCAAGTATCCCCTCTTTCTTTATTTCAAGAGTTTTATATAAAATAATATACACCTCTAACTCTTTTTTTACACGGTCTTTTTTACTCGAATTTGAAATGACACGGTACACGAACTTAATGATTTTTTTTACACGAATTTTTTGTGCTAGCATGAATTTCAAAAAAATTTGAGGACTTGTGCCCTTTGGACGAGGATGATTTGAACGTGTTTATGACAGTTTATGATAATTAAGAAGTCGATAATGACGAAGTCGAAGGTGATGTTGTTTCCATTAATAGTCCTATTGGGGAATATTGGGTCTTTAAAAACTATTCTATTATAAACCTTCCTCCTCCAAAAAAGATGTGATTATGTAAATTAAGACTTGTATATAAAGATTAAACTTTCGAGTTAGAGAGAGGTTAGACTGCTAATGAATAGCAGAGATTGATTAACGTGAAGTGAGGCGTGAACACTTCGTAGCTTATTTGTGTAATACCAAGAATTGACGATTTGGTCTATTAAGAATCAAATTGGATTAGGCCTCTTCGTATTAGAAGGTGTATGGCTTGGACGTAAGTGATCCAATTTATTAAGTCTTCTAGTATCTCCTCTACCTCGCTATTGCTTCGCATATTTGGTAATTGAATTTGTGTTGTTGTTGATAATTGTGAATAAATAGAAGTAGTTTTGAATATGGCTAATCTTCCTTCCGACCCTCACATACTAATGGACGACGCGGGGGCGTCCATTACAAAGTTCAGCTAGTAACAACTATTTAATTCGAGAGGGCTTGAAATTTGTTGCAAGTATGGAGCAACATTTTATTTAATCCTGACATAGAGCTTGCATTAAAACTTCTACGTAATCTTGTGTAGCAGGATATCAAGAATTATATAAGTAACTTGAGAAACCAAAAAGACAGTCGCTAATAAGTCCTTCAACAACGAAAAAGCAGCAGGGTCTGCTAATAACGAACGAAATTCTTCATTTGAATCAAAACCAACAGTTGCTCAGAAGACATCTACTGATGATAGCATTTTGGATCCAGTTCGTAATAAAAGTGCACACTTGCTATCAAGTAGCGATGAATAGTTGATTGTAATTAGTTTTATTCCTAATTTCAATTTGAGTTTTTATATGTTGTATGTACTTATAGACTGAATTTTTCATGTATACTAATTTTAATTTTTTTTTTGTTACGAAAATGAATTGTTTTTGTTTTTTAAATATGCCATATGGATTTTATTATTACATTTTTTGCATGCTTTTTGGAGAAATATTTAAAGATATTTCATTTTGCACGTTTTTAAATTGTGGAATATATCCCCAAATTTACCTAAGTCACATGCATTTTTTTGACACGATTTTTTTTGTACGGTTTTCTAAGGAAAGTATCTACCGTGTAAAAAAAAGAAGAAAAAGAGTTGAGTGTATTTCATTATTTTTCTCCGTATTCTTTCAAATATTTACCTGTTTATTCAACAATCAAGTACATTAAGTATGCTTAAATGCATATAAAAATTTCATTCCACATATTTATAAGCATACAACAGTTATCTTTACATCGTGTTGTATGATTGTATTCAAACTTTCAATGTTGAACACATCTTGTGGATCTTTTTAATTTCATACTCAAATTTCAATTCATCGTCCGCTGCTGATTCCAAACTGCGCTCTTCAAACTCCATGCACATTTTTCCGGTGTAGTAAATAAAATGCAAATCAACCAGGATGATTCATGGACTTTTTGGCTAAACATTCCAGTTTAACGATATCAAACAGCAGCAACACATACCTTTCAAGGTCAGTTTTTCCTTTGCGCAAGGCGGAATGAAAGAAGACGGTCGTTAATTTCACGCACCCCTGCGTTTTCGGAACGGATTGCCCGCTGTCCACCCCACCCGGTTTTATGACTGTTTCGGCAGCCCCGGGGAGCCCTAAGATGACGCGTTTTTATGTCTTCGCACTTAGGCGGTCGCCTTTGATGTCCCACCGACATGACGCCTGCAGGAAAGGTCATTACACTCTTGGAGAGGATAAAAAATGTTTCTCATTTCTGTTCATAGATGGCGACACTTCGGTGTAGCAAAAATTGCTAATTTGTTTTTTTTAAGATTGGGCTGTGAATCTGAAAACTAGTGGAGGGAAAGATAATAGACTTTGTTGTTCCATAACCCACTGAATCAATCAATCAATAAATAAAAAGCGGATCAAAGACATTGCCTTTCCAAAGGAAGACGGAAGATTTCCTTCGAAAAAATTTCTTTTGATTTAAAAACATTCTTCAATAGTAATAAAATATATTTGATAACTCCGACTTACAGCCATATGGTGTAGAAAAGTTTTCAGATGTCATCTCTTAAATAAATAAAATTAACATATTTAAAGAATTAATAAATCCAATAATGTTTTACTTTTGAAATAAAAGTAATTCACATGACATAATTTTATACTTATAATTTTTTTCTTTGTATTTAAAGCAGTGGCTTGGTATCTTACCTAAAATTATGACTTCTTTAATTAATGCATTTTGGACTAATTGAGGTAGATGAATTTTTTCCCAAAATAGATGAATATTACAATCACTTAATCTGAACACAAAATGCTAAATATTAACACATAAAATATTATTACACAAATGTCAAAAACATGAAATTTGGTGATTAAAATAAATTTAATTTTATTGTTTCATAAAGAGCAAATATAAGCTTGTAGTTCATTCGAATCTAGGAATAACAGCTGAATGCTTGTATAATACTAAAAAATAATAATTAAAAAAGTAGATAAAAATTTAGGGGAAAAAAGATTTTTGTATATCATCGTAATTTTTTTGCCTTTTATCACACACAAATGAATGAAATAAAATTAAAAATGTTTGCTGTATTAGTAAAATATTAATGTTAATGCTTTTTTTTTTACCATAGTTCAAAACAATTCAGAAAATATACAGTTGAAATCAAGGTGGCACAATTAGCAAGAAAAAAGGCTGTTTTCTAGCAAAATCGAATGTAGAAATTAGAAATACATTAGTTGATAATTGATTGGAAATATTCTCAAAAGTCTAAATTTACATCAATGTGAAAATTTCCTATTTTTCAAGGGAAATTAATTACTGCTTTTATATTTATTCTTTTTTAGTTAAACGAAGTAATAATAATCTATATTAATTAAAATTAATCTAGATATGAATTACCTCCAATACTATATAAGATTTGCATAGTGATGATGATTTGTACATTCATTCGTGATTTTTAATAGTGAAATAAAACATGACTATTATTTAAATTAAAATATTTGCTATGGAAACCAACACAGAATATTGAATTCTTCACGAATTTCTTGCATTAGATTAAATAAGTTATTTATATGTTTTATTTAAATATTTTATTTGTAGATTTTTTGTATTGTATTTTTAACATGTATTTTTTTTAAAAGTGTAAATTATTCTTAAGTACTAAAAATGCATCGAATTTTTTCTTTTTCTAATTTAATCAATTTATTTAAAGAAAACTCAAAGTACAAAAAAAAATCCTAGTTGCAGACTACATAACACATAAAAGCAAGAACCATAAAAATGTTATAAACACGATTGGAGAGTTAAACAATAAATAAAATTTATTGAGAATAAAGATAAACACGAAAAAGCAGAACACAAAAACAACACGTTGTGCAGATAACATCATAACACTTGTCACTGAAATAAGAAAAATAATAATATAAGGAATTGCATGGAATACATTAAGAATAATAATGTGATAATAAGAATACTAATAATATGATAATAATCGTTGGTATATATAATTATATTTAGGAAAATAATAATATAAATAATTGTGTAACTGTCTGAGTGAGCCAAACAAACAATAACAATTACGAAATGTGTTCCAGCAATTAATAATTAATCATTTTTCCCATATGTAAAAGTGCTTCGAGATTTTTCTTAACACTTACATAAACAAAAGAAATTTTGAAAGATCCTTTAAAATTACAGTGAAACAAATATGTTATGTGAACGCAAAAGGTCTTTTTTTATTCTCCCGTTTATTTAAAAAAAAACAAAAACATGCAATACACAATAGGCTTTGTGGCGACATCTATGGTCATTTTATGCAACAAAATGATAAATGGTAATAAAAATAAATGTCGGAACACATGTCCTGCCTTTTAAAACGTCACATATCATGAATTGTAATTCTATAATTAGTGCTTCACGTAAAAATTTTTCATTTGTTTCATATGAATAGACAATTATTTTTTGAAACTCATTAATATATTTGTATCAATTATCATTATGCAAAGATTTCCTCCGACTCTTTAATATTTATGCTGTATATGTCCTCATTAAATTAACTTAAAAAATAATACATTTTACTACGAAACTCTACTGCTTTAAATACCTAATTTTTTTAGCAGCAAAGAAAGGGAAAAAGTATTTTCTTAAAATTTTTTGGACCATTATTTGCTAATTTTTTTAGTACATTTAATATATTCAATTTTTAAGGCAAATGAATTTTTTTTCTTTAAATACATACATTTTTACATATATACTGATTTATTTAATGAGACTATAAATCTACAGAACTAATTTGCTGAAATTTGAACTTTATAGAGGTATTCCATGAGTATTGTATTAGAAATGAAAGATAAAACAAATTTAAGACCCCAATGGAAAATTATGTTATCTGATTGAGTGAAATTCAGACATCTTTGAGTATTTAGACAAATCACAACAAACAACAAGTACTTATATGCTTGTTGCAAGTGTTTAATTAATTTAATTTAGAATTAAATAACTATATTGGTAAATATTAATTCCAAGTTGAACCACCAAAATATCACGTTATTTAAGCAAGGTAAATTATCAATGCTTATAAAATTAAATGTATTACATACATTACAATAACGTTTAAAAAAGCTGGTTATCCAATGTTAATAAATATGAAAAAACATAAATGAAATGGAAAGTCTAATTTCAGATAAAATTAATATAAACATATGCATTGATTTTTTTTTTGCCAAATTTGAGGCTATTACATTACTAAGTACAAAAAAAAAATATAACAATATATTTTGCATATTATTAAATGCATAACATATATATTCCTATTATTTTACAACATATCCATACATTTCTTTTAATGGAATTTAAATAATATTTCATTATTATGATATTCTCAAAATTAAATATTTCAGTCAGTCATGTATCATAATCAGGGACGTCTTAAGGCATAGGGCAACTGGGCCCAGGGCTTCAGTCGCAATGAGGGACTCGTTTCGTTCTGAACTCAGCCTTAAGAAGATCATAATTCAAATAATTTCAAAGTTCAAATATCATTTCCGGTTGTGTTCTCCGAAAAACTGGGAATTTTGGTCTATATGTCAACTAGCTATATGTGATGACTGTCGTCCACGTACAGGTCTAGGCCTATCCTCCTACCTAAATTTTAAGATGGTGTAGGAGGCCTACACCATCATTACACATTCAGTCAAAAGACTGCAGTCGGTCGAGCTGGTATCTGCGATTGTAAATAATGCACATTTATTTGTTTCGGGTTATTGTTTGTACGAGTATTTTACAACGTATGCTATCTACTGCTTTCTTTTAAGGGTCGTGGGTGGGGCCTACATTTGTGTAAGGGCCCAAGGCCTCAAGAAGTATTAAGACGTTTCTGAACGTAATATATAACAGTCTATTTCTAAACTTCTTTTTTAATATCCTTCGTAATGTAATTGTTATCAAGTTGAGTCAAGAGAGCTCCGTGGATTAAATTAAAAGAATATTTCTAACAGTTTTTAGTAGATGGCGCCACAAACATAATGAAATTTTGATCTGCTTCTTCACTGAAATGTTTTGAAATTGCGATTTGTGCGATCTTGCACATACACACGATGCCTTACAAATATTTTGCATTCTATATTTATTATAAAAATTAAAACTGACAGCAACTTTTTTCAGAAAATGACAGCAGTGGTTTTTTTCCTTGAACTGCATTGCATACACAATGTAAAGGAAAAAAAAAGAAAAGAAACGAGTCTTACAATAGTCGCATATGATGTGTAACATCTGACATGTTATCGTGGTAAATACGCAGTATTAACTTTTTTCCTGAAAAAAATATGAATCGGGTAAGGTTGGAAATAATTTTCTATCGAATAATTATATATTTAATGAAAATTGTATTTAATTAACAAAAGGAGTAATGCAATATTTTAACAAAAATAATTATTCTTGTTCAATTTCGGGAAGAGCGGAGACAATAGACTTATGATAACTAAAATATGACACATATACTTGTGATTTCAAAGTATTTAAAAACCGTTGAAAAACAGCGTCAATAACAGTACCACTGTTAGCAGTCGAAACATTCTAATTTGTGTTCATTTCGAGTTGAGTTCATCATTCATAAAAGCTATGAGCGGCTGAACTTTTGGCAAACTGAAGTTAAGGTTAAAATCACCACTCAAAATCAGGGGAAGCTAGTGATAATTTTTTTAAAAGAGCAGAGCCACCTTCGTTATATGGTAAAAGTACAAAATGCAGGAAATCTTTAATTTTTTTTAACCGTTTGATTCGAAGAAATGTATACGACCACCGATATCACTGTTTGTCCATTTTCAAATAAGCATTCTGCCGCACTTATGTCCCCCAATATCGTGACTAACGGATTTAGAGTCAAGCGCTCGAGTGCTTGATGGCTACTAGAGTTGGACCCCCATGCGAGGGTAACGAAAAGACACAGCCACGCACTCTTATTGGTCAAATCAAGTATATGTCATCATTGGTCAATCATTGGTCAAGTCGCGCGCTTACGTCACATCCTGTTACACACATCCGTCCCTTTTCACCAAATCACTCCCAACAATTATCCAGCAACCGAGAGGAAAGATGTTACACATAAGGAAAAAAAAACTTGCATATCTGTCAAGCGTACAGACAAGACGTCTTGAGTTACGATAAGATTTAGTACCTATTTTTCTATGAATGCGTATCAATCAGAACCATAACTTTTTGCGCGTATAGATTCTTCCAAAAGAAGCTTCATCAGCTTACGTCGAAGGTCACAAACATTTTGATGTACTAGAGAAGTAGGAAAGTCCATAATCTCAGTGGCGTAACTCAGGATACTAGGACTCCCTGCAAAGTCAGGTTTTGGGCCCCTTTTTGATCCTTGTCCCCGGTTCCCCCGCAAAGAGGGGGTGTACGTTACGCCAGTATCCATAATGACATCAGAATCTGAAAATCAAAGTTTGGAATCGTAATTGGGAAGAAAAAAACTCACTCTGAGAAAAAAAATTATCTCAGTTTATTGAGCAAATACGGATACGAGATGCTCAAAGGGCATACCAGAGCCAATTTCATTTAAGATGACAAATCTTTTTTCCTTATGAATCTGGAAGGCTCGTGTTTTCACCAATAAGCTCAAATTCTTTGGTTGGCACAAAACCAATATTTGCAAAAGAAATTTAAATGATGCAGAAAGAAATATTTCAAACTGTCATGAAATGTGTGAGGAAAAAGCCTGAATTTACGAATTTGATTATATGCTGCAGGAAATACCATTTTTTCCTTATCATGTAAGCCATAAAAAAAAAATCGCTTAACAGTATAACACATTCATTATGTATATAAATTAATATATTCTATTATAGATCACATTTTCAAAATTATAAAGTACATTTTGTAATTCAAAATAGGTTTTTAGTTTTTACTAGTTAAAATGATAATTCGGGAACTAATGAAATTTTTCTTTGTTTTATGAGTAGTATAATAAACTGACGTGTGTACATTAGTGTCAAAAAGTATGCTACTAATGTTAAAAAAAAATAAAAAAATGTGACACTTCTGAAATTTTTTTTATTGAAATCAATGATAAAATCCTCATGCACGACAATGTATCACACGGGGCTTACAAAAGTAAGTATAATCACATATCACAAAGGAAGGGGAAAAAATTAAAGTCATGAAAGATTACGAATATTTACAATAAATTTACAGAACTTTTCAAAAGCACTTCTAGTGGAAGTAAGTAGGTGAAGATTCGGAGGCCAATTTATATTAACCCTTAACTTCGCAATTTTTTAAATTTCTGTGAAAAAATTATATCAGCTAGTTCTCAAGTAATAATAAAAGGGAAAAATATGAAAAAAAAATTAATCAGTTTTAAATTGAATTTCAGTCATTTTTTTGTTTGTTGCAGAAGTGCAACATTGCGCAGTAGTGCTGTAAATTACAAAACTTTTAATTATATGAGGATTTCATTATTCATCATAAAATGTTTAAATTTCTTACCTGGTAATTTATTTCATCAATAAACAAGAGGAAGCATAAAATATCATGGATTCTTTTTATAGCAAAAACACAATTCTTGAGGCATCAGAGATTTTTAGAATTGTTGTGATTTCTGGAAAAAATGTGCTTCCATCTAGTGACAAAATTAGCATGTATTTCGTTGCAGTAACCTTTTTTTCTCAGATAAGTGATTTGTAGGTAATTAAAAAATATTGAGTCTGTTAAATTAAAATAAATCATATGTTGCAGAAATGCAACAGTGCGAAGTTAAGGGTTAAGTCTCTTGAAAGCCAGTCTTAGGATGTTTCGTTCTCTTTCAAACTTGGAACACAGAAGGAGCACATGTTCTACATTTTCCTCGCCACCAATATCACAAAATTAATTTAATGCTAAGGAATTTGGTTCATATTTTGGAAGGTAGGATTCAAAAGTTCCCGGACTGAGCTTGTAACGTGGAAAAATTTTGCAGTAGAGCGACTACGATAACATTCCTGTGTCACTGCATTCTTCCTTTTTCTAAAAAAAAGTTTGTTCCAAGTCACGTGGTTGATGGTTTACAATGGCGTCGTATTTTGTAGGCTGATGTATTTAGTCGTCGACGATTGAAAGAAATTGCGTTTGTTGAGCGGATAACGGATATTAATTTTTGTGTTCGTTAGAGAAAAAAGTGCTACGGAGACTTACGAAATTTTGAAGTAGGTGTAAGGCTGTGATACATTATTGTGAATGCAAGCTTTTGAGTGGCATCGGCGTTTCAGAGAAGGCAGGGAAAGTGTAGAAGACGACAAAAGCTCTGGACGTCGCCAGACTTCCCGGACCGCTAAAAACATCGAAAAGGTTTCTGCGGCGGTACGTAAGAACATGCTTCAAACAATAGCAGAATCAGATGAGATATCTTCAGCCACATGTCAATGAATACTGGCTAAGGATCTTAACATGTATAGGGTGTGTTAACACATCTTGCCCCACATGTTAAACGAAGACCAATCAGCAGATGAAGTTAAAAGTGCATAGCAGGCTGAATTAAAGGACATGGCTAAAAAATGGATTCCAAAAATGCTTCGATGACCTTTACAAGCCATGGCAAAAGTGTGTTGTTACTCAAGGGTCTTATTTCGAAGGAGGATATATTTCGGCAGTTCCATTGGTAATATTTTTTTTAAGTTATAGACTCAGTCAGGGAACTTTTGAATCATATTACTTATAACCCAAACAAAGAACCACAGAAGTTAAATGTAAAGGGATTGGCAAATGAGAGAAACATTCGTCAAAACACATAAAGCACTATACTAGTTGGATTAATAAGGTTTGTGGCTATCCAGTACAGCTTTACATGCATCACAATGAACCTTCTCATTGTTAATGAGGGATTGTGGTAGCAATACCTAACGCTTGAAGGAACATAGGGGTTGGAGAAGGGTTTGCGAAGTATAATGACTCTTCCTAGAGCATCCCCAACTTGCTTTGTTGGACTTTGGTATAGAGACTTTATAGGCAGCCCCATAACGTAAATATCCTCTTCCACCAGGTAATCATCCACAATTGAAGCTCTGTAGGGTCGAGCGTTATCGTTTATAAAAACAAAATGGATCCTAACAGCTCAATGAAAAAGGTGTACAAACAGTTTAAAAACCTCATCCCTATAGCTCAGTGGGGTTGTTATACTGGTAGCCATGTTATGACCTTTTAACATGATGCTCCTCATACAAAGCTACTGCTGCCATGAAAATGGCGGATTTTTCGGAACTTTGCAAGGCAATAACGCTCTCCAGGCTTTCTCCAGATGAAACTTCAACTTTGTGTCTGTATATATACATGTCACTTAAGACGATTGCTTTGTCCAAGATTGATGTTCCTGGCTCCATGATAGATTATGACTTTTGTGTGTGTGAGAGAAACACATACATTCACACCACTGGTTGTCAGGCGTTAAATGCCCTCTCAGTAAGCGGTCTGTATGCGGTTTACCTCGATATCATGGTTCCAGTTGCAGCAAGGATGTCCTCTAAGAGCTGTCTACCATCATTTCCTATGACGTCATGCATTTAATGCCATACGTTGATTCTCCATCGGCATTATCATTCTTCAACAATTTTGTCTACTCCTCTTGATGATGGCACCTGATGTTTGAGAGTGCTGCCGTAAGCTGGAGATCATTATACGCGACACTAATTACTACAGAGTGACCTCTACCAGTGATTGTCCAGCGATTGGCGTGCACAAGGGTGGGGTTTGGGGCTGTAAACCCCATCCATAGATCAACAGATTTTTAATTTTTAGCATAACGATTAAGTTTCGGTCTTTTCAACTTCAATTTTTTTTAATATATAACCCCTCGTAAGTAAGTATGCGTATCCAGTGTGTCCAACTTCCAGCAGGCCTATGGTCCTCTATCTAGTTCCTCGTTTAAACGGTTTTGTGCACATTTTGTACTGAAATCTATGCTGATGATGTGGGTTTTTCTTTTCAAGTATTGAAATTTCATACCCAAATTTTAAAGATTCCGAAAACTGTCATTTAGTGTTTCCTTAAACAACTTTTTCACTTTTTACCCAGTATTATTTTTAAAATAATATCAAACAGCTGTTTTTAAGGTATCCGACTACGTTCGCAACCGTGATTTTGTAAAACCGTATAAATGGATAATATTCATGATATTAAGTGTCACTTAGATAGGAAAATGTATATAAAATTGTTTTAAGAATAGTATTACAATAAAAAATTATTTAAGTACAATATTTTGACAAAAAATGAGCACAGAATGACCAATTTTCAAAATATTTTCCTTTTGTGAAAAAAGTTTCTATTATACACTGCTGGCCACCGTAAATGCAATACCAAGAAAGACCAGAGATAGCCCAGCAAAATTTATTTTATAGATAACATATTGACCAAGTATCAAATGATTGAATTTATAGACTTCTGTGAAGTGTGGTTCCTGCCAGGATCAGTAACCAAAGTAGCCGCTATTGTTGGAGATCACCTCTGCCACACGCCTCGGCATTGATTCAAAGAGACTTTGGATGTGTTCTTGGGGTACAGCAGACCAAGCAGCTTCCACACGTTGCCAAAGTAGATCTGGTGTGGCATCTGGGGGTGTAATCTGGGTTAATCTTTGAGCAACCATGGACCACATGTTTTCTATCGGCGAAAGATCCGGAGAGCGAGCCGGCCAGAGAAGCAATTCAATCTGGTGATTGGCAAAGAACCTTCGGTCAATGTGTGCCACGTGTGGTCACGCATTATCCTATTGAAGAATTGCTGTGGCCAAGCCCTGAAGGTAAGGAAGGACAACTGGCTCCAACACCTTGGAGATGTAACGCTGGCTGTTTAAAGTACCGGCAATGCGTACTAGAGGAGTGCGAGAGTGATATCCAATACCGTCCCATACCATAATACCTGGTGCAGGACCAGTGTGGCGGTGCATAACGCAGCTGTTCAGCATCCTCTCTCCACGGTGTCTCCAGTCTCGAATCCGAGAATCGTGGTGTTGCAGACAGATGCGTGACTCGTCAGTAAAAACAACTTCATTCCATTCTGCCGACCACATCCTTCTTTCATCGCACCTTTGGTGGCGGAGACGTTGGTGGTTCTGCGTCAAGGGTAGACCAAGCAATGGACCTCTTTCGGACAGACCACTCTGCTGTAAACGGCTTCGAATGGTACGCGCAGACACTGAATGATGCGTTACAGACTCAATGTGTGCTGTGCTATGGTTCGTGATGTGACTGAGCGATCCGTCACTGCCATGCGCATAATTTGCCTGTGCTCACATGAAGTGGGGCACTGAGGTGGATGCGATCGACCATGTCAGTCCGTCGTACCCCCCTGCATCCAACGGTCACATATCCGCATTAAAGTTGTTTAATTTCGTCCAACACGACTACCGATTTCCCTGAAAGATAATTCACAATCTCGTTAGGCCACTATCCTTTCTCGGTCGAACTCGGATACTTGCTCAAAAGCTGATCGCTGTTTTCTACGAGACATAATCGATCGTTTTTTGAAAAAATCACAAGAAAACATAATTGCCGAACTTGAAATCGTCGAAATCTCGAAGCCTTAAATAGCACTTTTAGGTGGCGCCACAGACGCGCGTGATGTGTGTCTGCGCTGAAATTCTAATCATTTACATATCTCACCTCCGCTGGTGCATGTTTTAAATTTCATGTTATTTGCATGCTTCCTTCAGGGTGTTGCATTTACGATGGCCAGCAGTGTAATAATATTTTGCCTGTATATACTAGAATTTTTGAAATACATAACATAGAAGTGGGTTTATCCATGTTTTACGACAACAGAGGGTAGAAATTTTAAGAAAAAACGCCAATAATTAATTCAATTGGTTGTAACTCTGAAAATTATGTGAATTTTTCAAAAATCATAGTTGAGCCTCTGTACAGAGGTCTGAGCTATATTCAGGCAAAATATTATTATAATGGAAGCATTTTTCACAAAAGGAGAACATTTTGAAAAAAAATTATTCTAAGTTAATTTTTTGCCGAAATATTGTATTTAAATAATTTTTTTTTGTCAAAATGTCCTTAAAACAATTTGAAACATGTATTCTAATCTAAGTGACACTAAATATCATGAAAATTATCCATTTATGCGCTTTTTTAAAAATCACGGTTCCGAACGTAGTCGGATACCTTAAATTAATAATGGTAGGTACATTGATTTATTGCAAAAAAAATTGTTTTGTAATTTTAATTTTTAACATTGTCACAAATTTAATTAAAAACTGAGACATGTTTCTGTCTGAATGGGTTTTTTTCAGTTTAAGATAAACACTTTGATATTTTACAGAAACAGGTTAGATTGGATTTTAAATATTAATTTGCATGAAAAAAGTGTGATGAGAAGTAAAATAATTCAGGATTAAGAGGGAATCAAATGTTTTTAAAAAGGTGTCACGTGACTTGTTATCTGCACATTCTTGAATATAGGAAATTAAGTAACAAAAATGTAACAAAAATTTTCACTGAGTGCATATATTTACAATGGTGCATAAGTGGGCTGAAGTTTAATACAGTATTAAATAAAATCGAAGATAACTTTATTTCAGTTTAGAACGAGGGGTAGTTTAGGGCTTATTATTTTTAAAACCGAAAATGCAAGCGCATTTTCTATATTTATGGAAACCTTTTCGTAAAAAAATAAAACAGACATATTCACTTTTTCTTAAATTTTAGTAAAATGTATTCTAGCATATATATATACAAAAGAATAACAGCTGTACTAGGAAAATCCTCATCGAGATAAACAACGAAAGAAAAAAAAAGGAAAAAAAAAGAAAAGAAAGGACAAAAATTTATGCTATAGAATTGCTGTTATTGAGATATCTTCTACTATTTCATCTAACAAAAAATAAAATGAATATTTTTTTTCCATAGGTAAAATAAATAACAAAGATGGTCTTTCAACTAGAGCAACAACGGATTTTTATTGATGCGTGAAAGAAAAAACCTACACCATTTGCTACTTTGAAAAATTGTTGTAAAATCAAACAAACGTCCAAAAGAATAACAAAAATATTTATAATGAACAAACTATAAAATTTAAAAAAGTATCAAAGCAGAATGCGATATTTTAAAATCATTTCTTCTGTTGTATACTTTAAAAAATTTATTGAATATTTCAAACTGATAAAATAAACAGTCCCATGTAATGATGAACTTTCAATTACCAGTAAGAAAGATTCAATGCTGGGTAAAAAAATATCAAAAGTATACAATTTCGAGAAAAAGCATGCCTGGAAAATAAACAATGCATACAATCGGAATCTTTTTTAAAAACAGTTATGCATGGAAAAACGGAGAAAATTAATCTGAAACAAAATGGAAGAGTTTGTTTTTAAGTGAACAGAAGTTTTGAACAGTATCAAAGCGCCATGGAAACAAATATAAAATAAAATTATAGTTAAATTAATAGGCAAACTATCTCTCTCAGTAAACAGTCTTTTTAAACACAATTTTCCATTCCACTGAATTCGAAGTATTACATTTCATAAAATAGTACATTTTTTTCCAAGTCAGTAAACTCAAATACCAGTAAATATTTTGCATGATTGATATTTTGTTTTAAAAAGAGAATATTTTATGTAAAAATAATTATTACGTAGGAAAAACCATTTGTGATATTTAAAGTGCCAGATATAATGATATATATTAGAAAGTGTAGAATAATTTGAATATCATAAAAAGTTAAACAGTTGCATATTTCTAACAAATATTTTATAAAAAAAAACCCATAAACATCAGTTTTTGAAATTAAAAATAGTACAGTAAACCAAACAGTACCAAACACAGTAAACCAAAATTTTAATTTTAATGCATTTTTATAAAATTAATTTGGAGGGCTTTCATTGATTATTATTTTGAATGCATATTTAATTGTACTTAAAAATAATTTATTAAGTAAAATTGGTC
Organism: Trichonephila inaurata madagascariensis; assembly: GCA_019973955.1. NCBI lineage: Eukaryota > Metazoa > Arthropoda > Arachnida > Araneae > Nephilidae > Trichonephila > Trichonephila inaurata. Next base: position 54,565 of record BMAV01005266.1, read on the forward strand.
TTTGTTTATGACACTGTTGAGCAAAACTTAAGCAACAGGTGTTTTTTTTTTTCCATAACTCAACGAGAAGTAATCTGAGAGACATGAAATTCAGAAATGAGAGACAGCATTTTGTACTTAAACGATGACGAAAGCATAGTTGCGCAAAAATGAATGCAATGCATTGCATTCTATGGAATCAAACAAATAAAGGCTTTATTGAACATAGTATCGTTACACATGAATGTCTGTCCAAGAGGAAGAACAGCAAGGAGATGCTTCTTAGTATGGGGAATCCCCTTACTACAATAGTTACTTCACACATCCTCTTTATACTACGAAACAGTTTTTCTAACTGTTCTTGAGATTATAATGTTCATTCCTCAATCAGCATTTGTTTCAATTTTGGGTGTTTCCCGTAGGATGTAATCGTACCGCGAAGCGTCTCTCCAAAGCATCCAACACATGTTCTACGGGTTTAAATCACCGGAGAATGCAGAAAAATCCATTCGAGAGTGATATCTTCACTTTCCAGTAGCTGCTGAATATCAGTATTCCGGTGTGGCTGTGCATTGTCATCCATAACAAGTAACATAAAAAAAAGTGTGTGTGCTTATGACCACACGATAGAAGTGATAACTTCAAATTTTATAATGTTATTTCAGGGATTAGTCAGGTGAATAAAAAACAAGAGGATATTAGTATTGTAATATAAAATTATTTATTCATATGTATGTACTCATAAAGTAATATTTTTTTGCTAAATATACAATCATATTTGGGAATTAATTGTATTCTAAGCAGGAAACAATAGGTTTATGGTAGCTGAAAAAAGGTTACAAATACTTAAGATTCAAAGATACTTACGATTACTCACGCGTCTTTTCTGTAACATAACCTCTGGGTTCTTTGATGGCCAAGATTAAAAATGAAACACTTTGAAAAAACCGACCTAATTGGCTTGAAAGTTAACTTACCGACCGAGTTTAAGAAACCGGCTGTCATTCGAAAGAGAGGCCGCCCCAAACACAAAGACACTTAATACATTACCCTGCGATTATTAGAACTCGAGTTATTGCACTTTGGTAATGCATTTCTATGACAAGTATCAGAAAAACACCGAAAAAAAAAGTCAAAAAATTTTAATTGCGGTAATAGCATTTTTAAGCGTTCTTCTTTCAAATGGGCTTAATTGCGACGCATTTCTCTTTTCCGTGCGTTTGGATCATTTTTTTGTCTTCCTCCAATTACTACCAAACTTAGTTTTTCTTGCACAGAATTCAACGCTGATCACGAATATGTATGGCGCTTGTCGAAATTCCAATTAGTTCAAGAGTTATGCCAAACTGTTTCTTTGAAATTCGTCCCCTCTTTCATTAGTCTGTTTCAGTGACATGCCCACCACTATTTTTTTACACTAGAAACTTACCAAAGTGACCCATTTCACTCGAAATTTGACCAGGAATCTAAATCTGGTCTCCGTTTCACGAAACTCATGTAACTGTTTTTTAAAAATGAAACACTTCTTGAAAAAACCGACCTATATGGCTGGAAAGCAAACTTACCGACCGATTTTAAAAAACAGGCCAATTCTTACCAAACTTAAGTTTTTCTTGCACAGAATTCAACGCTGATCACGAATATGTATAAGTGTGGCGCTTGTCAAAATTCCAATTCGTTAAAAAGTTATGCTCAACGGTTTCTTTGAAATTCGTCCCCTCTTTCAATAGTGTGTTTCAGTGACATGCCAACCACTTTTTTTTTACCCTAGAAATTTACCACACAAAGTGACTCATTTCACTCAAAATTTGACCAGGAATCTAAATCTGGTCTCCGTTTCACGAAACTCATGTAACTGTTTTTTAAAAATGAAACACTTAGAAAAAACAGACCTAATTGGCTTGAAAGTTAACTTACCGACCGATTTTAAGAAACCGGGTGTCATTCGAAAGAGAGGCCACCCCAAACTCAAAGACATTTAAAACATTACCCTGCGATTATTAGAACTCGAGTTATTGCACTTTGGTAATGCATTTCTATGACAAGTATCATAAAAACACCGAAAAAAAAAGTAAAAAAATTTTAACTGCGGTATTATCCTTTTTAAAGCATTCTTCTTTCAAATGGGCTTAATTGAGACGCATTTCTCTTTTCCGTGCGTTTGGATCATATTTTTGTCTTCCTCCAATTCCTACCAAACGTAGTTTTTCTTGCACAGAATTCAACGCTGATCACGAATATGTATTGCGCTTGTCGAAATTCCAATTATTTTAAAAGTTATGCCTAACTGTTTCTTCTAAATTCGTCCCCTCTTTCAATAGTTTGTTTCAGTCACATGCCCACCACTATTTTTTTTTTACCCTAGAAACTTACCAAAGTGACCCATTTCACTCAAAATTTGACCAGGAATCTAAATCTGGTCTCCGTTTCACGAAATTCTGTAACTGTTTTTAAAAAATGAAAAACTTCTTGAAAAACCGACCTATTTGGCTGGAAAGCCAACTTACCGACCGCGATTTTAAAACACCGGCCAATTCTAAATAAACTTAGTTTTTCTTGCACAGAATTCAACGCTGACACGAATATGTATGGCGCTTGTCAAAATTTCAATTCGTTCAAAAGTTATGCTCAACGGTTTCTTTGAAATTCGTCCCTCTTTCAATAGTGTGTTTCAGTGACATGCCCACCACTTTTTTTTTTACCCTAGAAACTTACCAAAGTGACTCATTTCACTCAAAATTTGACCAGGAATCTAAATATGGTCTCCGTTTCCCGAAACTCATGTAACTGTTTTTTAAAAATGAAACTTTTTGAAAAAAATGACCTAATTGGCTTGAAAGTTAACTTACCGACCGATTTTAAGAAACTGGGTGTCATTCGAAAGAGAGGCCGCCCCCAAACTCAAAGACATTTAAAACATTAACCTGCAATTATTAGAACTCAAGTTATTGCACTTTGGTAATGCATTTCTATGACAAGTATCAGAAAAACACCGAAAAAAAAAGTAAAGAAATTTTAATTGCGGTATTATCCTTTTTGAAGCGTTCTTCTTTCAAATGGGTTTAATTGCAACGCATTTCTCTTTTCCGTGCGTTTGGATCATTTTTTTGTCTTCCTCCAACTTATACCAAACTTAGTTTTTCTTGCACAGAATTCAACGCTGATCACGAATATGTATGGCGCTTGTCGAAATTCCAATTCGTTCAAAAGTTATGCCCAACAGTTTCTTTTAAATTCGTCCCCTCTTTCATTAGTCTGTTTCTGTGACATGCCCACCACTATTTTTTTACCCTAGAAACTTACCAAAGTGACCCATTTCACTCGAAATTTGACCAGGAATCTAAATCTGGTCTCCGTTTCACGAAATTCCTGTATTTGTTTTTAAAAAAGAAACTACTTCTTGAAAAAACCGACCTATTTGGCTGGAAAGCCAACTAACCGACCGATTTTAAAAAACCGGCCAATTCTAAATAAACTTAGTTTTTGTTGCACAGAATTCAACGCTGATCACGAATATGTATGTGTGTGGCGCTTGTCAAAATTCCAATTCGTTCAAAAGTTATGCCCAACTGTTGCTTTGAAATACGTCCCCTCTTTCAATAGTCTGTTTCAGTGACATGCCCAACACTATTTTTTTACCCTAGAAACTTACCAAAGTGACCCATTTCACTCGAAGTTTGACCAGGAATCTAAATCTGGTCTCCGTTTCACGAAACTCATGTAACTGTTTTTTAAAAATGAAACACTTTGAAAAAACCGACCTAATTGGCTTGAAAGTTAACTTACCGACCGATTTTAAGAAACCGGGTGTCATTCGAAAGAGAGGCCGCCCCCATTTCAAAGACACTTAAAACATTACCCTGCGATTATTAGAACTCGAGTTATTGGACTTTGGTAATGCATTTCTATGACAAGTATCAGAAAAACACCGAAAAAAAAGTAAAAAAATTTTCATTGCGGTATTATCCTTTTTGAAGCATTCTTCCTTTTAAATGGGCTTGAATGGGCGACGCATTTCTCTTTTCCGTGCGTTTGGATCATTTTCTGTCTTCCTCCAATTCCTACCAAACTTAGGTTTTCTCACAGAATTCTACGCTGATCACGAATATGTATGCCGCTTGTAGAAATTACATATAGTTCAAAAGTTATACCCAACTGTTTCTTCTAAATTCGTCCCCTCTTTCATTAGTCTGTTTCAGTGACATGCCCACCACTATTTTTTTTACCTCGAAACTTACCAAAGTGACCCATTTCACTCAAAATTTGACCAGGAATCTATATCTGGTCTCCGTTTCACGAAATTCCTGTATTTGTTTTTAAAAAATGAAACACTTCTTGAAAAAACCGACCTATTTGGCTGGAAAGCCAACTTACCGACCGATTTTAAAAAACCGGCCAATTCTCACCAAACCTAGTTTTCTTTCACAGAATTCAACGCTGATCACGAATATGTATGGCGCGTGTCGAAATTCCAATTCGTTCAAAAGTTATGCCCAACTGTTTCTTTGAAATTTGTCCCATCTTTCAATAGTCTCTTTCAGTGACATGCCCACCACTTTTTTTTTTACCCTAGAAACTTACCACAAAGTGACTCATTTCACTCAAAATTTGACCAGGAATCTAAATCTGGTCTCCGTTTCACGAAACTCATGTAACTGTTTTTTAAAAATGAAACACTTTGAAAAACCGACGTAATTGGCTTGAAAGTTAACTTACCGACCGATTTTAAGAAACCAGGTGTTATTCGAAAGAGAGTCCACCCCCAATTTCAAAGACACTTAAAACATTACCCGGTGATTATTAGAACTCGAGTTATGCACTTTGGTAATGCATTTCTATGACAAGTATCAGAAAAACACAGAAAAAAAAGTAAAAAAATTTTAATTGCGGTATTATCCTTTTTGAAGCATTCTTCCTTTAAATGGGCTTGAATGGGCGACGCATTTCTCTTTTCCGTGCGTTTGGATCATTTTTTCTTCTTCAATTCCTACCAAACTTAGTTTTTCTTGCAAAGAATTCAACGCTTATCACGAATATGTATGGCGCGTGTCGAAATTCCAATTCGTTCAAAAATTATGCCCAACTGTTTCTTTGAAATTCGTCCGATCTTTCAATAGTCTGTTTCAGTTCTTTTTTTTACCCTAGAAACTTACCACAAAGTGACTCATTTCACTCAAAATTTGACCAGGAATCTAAATCTGGTCTCCGTTTCACGAAACTCATGTAACTGTTTTTTTAAAAATGAAACACTTTGAAAAAACCGACGTAATTGGCTTGAAAGTTAACTTACCGACCGATTTTAAGAAACCGGGTGTTATTCGAAAGAGAGTTCACCCCCAATTTCATAGACACTTAAAACATTACCCGGTGATTATTAGAACTCGAGTTATGCACTTTGGTAATGCATTTCTATGACAAGTATCAGAAAAACACAGAAAAAAAAGTAAAAAAATTATAATTGCGGTATTATCCTTTTTGAAGCATTCTTTCTTTAAATGGGGTTGAATGGGCGACGCATTTCTCTTTTCCGTGCGTTTGGATCATTTTTATTCTTCTTCCAATTCCTACCAAACTTAGTTTTTCTTGCAGAGAATTCAACGCTGATCACGAATATGCATGGCGCTTCTTGAAATTCCGATTAGTTCAAAAGTTATGCCCAACTGTTTCTTCTAAATTCGTCCCCTCTTTCATTAGTCTGTTTCAGTGACATGCCCACCACTATTTTTTTTTTACCCTAGAAACTTACCAAAGTGACCCATTTCACTCAAAATTTGACCAGGAATCTATATCTGGTCTCCGTTTCACGAAATTCCTGTAACTGTTTTTAAAAAATGAAACACATCTTGAAAAAACCGAACTATTTGGCTGGAAAGCCAACTTACCGACCGATTTTTAAAAACCGGCCAATTCTCATCAAACTTAGTTTTTCTTTCACAGATTTCAACGCTGATCTCGAATATGTATGTCGCGTGTCCAAATTCCAATTCGTTCAAAAGTTATGCCCAACTGTTTCTTTGAAATTCGTCCGATCTTTCAATAGTCTCTTTCAGTGACATGCACACCACGTTTTTTTTTTACCCTAGAAACTTACTCACAAAGTGACTCATTTCACTCAAAATTTGACCAGGAATCTAAATCTGGTCTCCGTTTCATGAAACTCATGTAACTGATTTTTAAAAATGAAATACTTTGAAAAACCGACCTAATTGGCTTGAAAGTTAACTTACCGACCGATTTTAAGAAACCGGGTGTCATTCGAAAGAGAGGCCGCCCCCAATTTCAAAGACACTTAAAACATTACACTGCGATTATTAGAACTCGAGTTATTGCACTTTGGTAATGCATTTCTATGACAAGTATCAGAAAAACCCCGAAAAAAAAGTAAAAAAATTTTAATTGTGGTATTATCCTTTTTGAAGCATTCTTCCTTTAAATGGGCTTGAATGGGAGACGCATTTCTCTTTTCCGTGCGTTTGGATCATTTTTTTTTCTTCTTCCAATTCCTACCAAACTTAGTTTGTCGAAATTCCAATTAGTTCAAAAGTTATGCCCAACTGTTTCTTTGAAATTCGTCCCCTCTTTCATTAGTCTGTTTCAGTGACATGCCCACCACTATTTTTTTTTACCCTAGAAACTTACCAAAAGGACCCATTTCACTCGAAATTTGACCAGGAATCTAAATCTGGTCTCCTTTTCACGAAATTCCTGTATTTGTTTTTAAAAAATGAAACACTTCTTGAAAAAACCGACCTATTTGGCTGGAAAGCCAACTTACCGACCAATTATTAAAAACCAGCCAATTTTCACGAATTTTAGGTTTTCTTGCACAGAATTCAACGCGGATCACGAATATGTATGGCGCTTGTCAAAATTCCAAATAGTTCAAAAGTTATGTCCAACTGTTTCTTTGAAATTCGTCCCATCTTTCAATAGTCTCTTTTTAGTGACATGACCAACTTTTTTTACCCAAAACTTACCACAAAGTGACTCATTTCACTCAAAATTTGACCAGGAATCTAAATCTGGTCTCCTTCACAAACTCATGTAACTGTTTTTTAAAATGAAACACTTTGAAAAACCGACGTAATTGGGAAGTTAACTTACCGACCGATTTTAAGAAACCGGTGTTATTCGAAGAGAGTCCACCCCAATTTCAAAGACACTTAAAACATTACCCGGTGATTATTAGAACTCGAGTTATGCACTTTGGTAATGCATTTCTATGACAAGTATCAGAAAAACACAGAAAAAAAATAAAAAATTTAATTCGGTATTATCCTTTTTGAAGCATTCTTTCTTTAAATGGGGTTGAATGGGCGACGCATTTCTCTTTTCCGTGCGTTTGGATCATTTTTTTTCTTCTTCCAATTCCTACCAAACTTAGTTTTTCTTGCAGAGAATTCAACGCTTATCAAGTTATGCCCAACTGTTTCTTCTAAATTCGTCCCCTCTTTCATTAGTCATTTTCAGTGACATGCCCACCACTATTTTTTTTTAACCCTAGAAACTTACCAAAGTGACCCATTTCACTCGAAATTTGACCAGGAATCTAAATCTGGTCTCCGTTTCACGAAATTCCTGTATTTGTTTTTAAAAAATGAAACACTTCTTCAAAAAACCGACCTATTTGGCTGTAAAGCCAACTTACCGACCGCGATTTTAAAAAACAGGCCAATTCTCATTAAACTTAGTTTTTCTTTCACAGAATGCAACGATGATCACGAATATGTATGTGGCGCTTTCAAAATTTAAATCGTTCAAAAATTATGCTCAACTTTCTTTGAAATTGTCCCCTTTTTTAATAGTGTGTTTCAGTGAAAAAACCACTTTTTTTTTTCCCTTGAAACTTACCCAAAGTGACTCATTTCACTCAAAATTTGACCCGGAACTAAATCTGGTCTCCGTTTCCGAAACTCATGTAACTGTTTTTAAAAAAAGAAACACTTTGAAAAACCGTAATTTGGGTTGAAAAAAACTTTCCCACCGATTTTAAGAAACCGGGTGTTATTCGAAAGAGGCCCCCAAACCCAAAAACAAAAAACAATCCCCGCGATTATTAGAATCGGTTATTGAACTTTTTGGGAATGCATTTTTATGACAAGTTTTGAAAAAAACCCCAAAAAAAGTTTATTTAATTGCGGTATTTTGCTTTTGAAACATTCTTCCTTCAAAAAAGGGCTTAATTGGACGCATTTTTCTTTTCCATGGGTTTGGGTCATTTTTTTTCCCTTTCCCCCAATTCCCCCAAACTTAGTTTTCTTGAGAAATTCAACGCGATCACGAAATGCATGGCGCTTCTTTAAATTCCCATTAGTTCAAAAATTATGCCCAACTGTTTCTTCAAATTGTCCCCCCTTTCATTGTCTTTTTAGTAATCCCACCACTATTTTTTTTTCCCAGAAACTTACCAAAGTGACCCATTTCACTCAAAATTTGACCAGGGAAACTATATCTGGTCCCCGTTTCCAAAATTTTGTAACTGTTTTAAAAAAAAGAAAAAAAATCTTGAAAAAAAAACCTATTTTGGGTGGAAAGAACTTACCACCGATTTTTTTAAAAACCCGGGCCCAAATTTTCATCAAACTTGTTTTTTTTTCCGATTTCAACGCTGATCTCGAATATGTTTTCGGTGTCCCAAAATTCCCTTGTTCAAAAATTATGCCCAACTTTTTTTGAAATGTCCCTCTTTCAATAGTCTTTTTAGTGCATGCCCAACACTATTTTTTACCTAGAAACTTACCAAAGTGACCCATTTCACTCGAAGTTTGACCAGGAATCTAAATCTGGTCTCCGTTTCCGAAATATGTAACTGTTTTTAAAAAAGAAACACTTTGAAAAACCCACCTAATTGGCTTGAAAGTTAACTTACCGACCGTTTTAAAAAACCGGGTGTCATTCGAAAAAAGGCCGCCCCCATTTCAAAACATTTAAAAAAACCCTGCGATTATTACAACTCTAGTTTTGGCTTTTGGGAATGCATTTCTATGAAAGTATCAGAAAAAAAACCGAAAAAAATAAAAAATTTTCATTGGGTATTATCCTTTTTGAAGCATTCTTCCTTTTATATGGGCTTGAATGGGCGACGCATTTTTTTCTTTCCCTGCGTTTGGGTCTTTTCTGTCTTCCTCCAATTCACCAAACTTGGTTTTCTCAATGAATTTATGCTGATCACGAATATGTATGCCGCGTGAAATTCATATAGTTCAAAAATTATACCCAACTGTTTCTTCTAAATTTCCCCTTTCATTAGTCTGTTTAGTGACACCCCCCACATTTTTTTTTTACCTAGAAACTTCCAAAAATGACCCATTTTACTCGAACTTTTACCGGAATCTATATTTTCCTTTTCCGAAATTCCCCGTATTTGTTTTAAAAAAGAAGCACTTTTGAAAAAAGACCTTTTTTTGGCTGGAAAAACTTACCGACAATTATTAAAAAACCCAATTTTTACGAATTTTAAGTTTTCTTGCACAGAATTAAAGGGGTCACGAATATGTTGGCGCTTGTCAAAATTCCCAAATTTGTTCAAAAAATTTGTCCCAAATGTTTCTTTGAAATTCGTCCCCTTTTTTCAACAGTCTGTTTAAGTGACATCCCACCCCTGTTTTTACCCCAGAAACTTACCAAAGTGACCCATTTCCTGAAATTTGACCAGGAAACTAAAACTGGTCTCCTTTTCCTTCTGTATTTGTTTTAAAAAAAGAAACACTTTTTGAAAAACCGACCTATTTGGCTGGAAAGCCAACTTACCACCAATTATTAAAAAACTGATTTTTTACGAATTTTAGGGTTTTTTTGCACAGAATTCAACGCGGATCACGAATATGTATGGCGCTTGTCAAAACCAAAAGTTCAAAAGTTATGTCCAACTGTTTCTTTGAAATTGTCCCATCTTTCAATAGTCTCTTTCGTGCCCCCCCACTTTTTTTTTTTCCCCAGAAACTTACCACAAAGTGACTCATTTCACTCAAAATTTGACCAGGAATCAAATCTGGTCTCCGTTTCCGAAACTCATGTAACTGTTTTTAAAATGAAACACTTTGAAAAACCAGAAATTGCGAAAATTAACACCGACCGATTTTAAGAAACCGGGTGTTATTCGAAGAGTTACCCCTTTTTAAAAACACTTAAAACATTCCCCTGATTATTAGAACTCGGTTATGCACTTTTGGGAATGCATTTCATGACAAGTATCAGAAAAACACAGAAAAAAAAAAAAAATTATAATTTCGGTATTATCCTTTTTTAAGCATTCTTTCTTTAAATGGGGTTTAATGGGCGACCCTTTCTTTTTTTCCGTGCGTTTGGGTCATTTTTTTTTCTTCTTCCCAAATTTCCCACCAAACTTAGTTTTCTTGCAGAGAATTCAACGCTTATCACGAAATGCATGGCGCTTCTTGAAATTTGATTAGTTCAAAAGTTATGCCCAACTGTTTCTTCTAAATTCGTCCCCCTTTTATTAGTCATTTTTTAGTGAAACCCCCCTATTTTTTTTAACCCCAAAAATTTCCAAAAATGACCCATTTCACTCGTTTTACCAGGAATCTAAATCGGTCTCCGTTTTACAAATTCCTTTTTTGTTTTTTTAAAAAAGAAACACTTCTTGAAAAAAACCGCCCTAATGGGCTGGAAAAAAACCCCCGCCGCGATTTTAAAAAAAAGGCCAATTCTCATTAAAATTAGTTTTTTTTTTACAGAATGCAACGATGATCACGAAAATGTAGTGGCGCTTGTCAAATTCAATTCGTTCAAAAGTTATCTCAACGGTTTCTTTGAAATTCGTCCCTTCTTTTAATAGTGTGTTTCCCGTGACCACAAACCACTTTTTTTACCCTTGAAACTTACCACAAAATGACTCATTTCACTCAAAATTTGACCAGGAATCTAAATCTGGTCTCCGTTTCGAAACTCATGTAACTGTTTTTAAAAATGGGAACACTTTGAAAAAACCGACCTAATTGGCGAAAATTAACTTACCGACCGATTTTAGAAACCGGGTGTTATTCGAAGAGGCCGCCCAAACTCAAAGACATTTAAAACATTACCCTGCGATTATTAGAACTCAAGTTATTGCACTTTGGTAATGCATTTCTATGACAAGTATCAGAAAAACACCGAAAAAAAAAGTAAAAAAATCTTAATTGCGTTATTATGCTTTTTGAAGCATTCTTCCTTCAAATGGGCTTAATTGCGACGCATTTTTCTTTTCCGTGCGTTTGGATCATTTTTTTTCCTTCCTCCAATTCCTACCAAACTTAGTTTTTCTTGCAGAGAATTCAACGCTGATCACGAATATGCATGGCGCTTCTTGAAATTCCGATTAGTTCCCAAAAGTTATGCCCAACTGTTTCTTCTAAATTCGTCCTCTTTCATTAGTCTGTTTCAGTGCTCCACCACTATTTTTTACCCAGAACTCCAAAGTGACCCCTTTCACTCAAAATTTGACGGGGAAACTATATCGGGCTCCGTTTCCCGAAATTCTTGTAACTGTTTTTTAAAAAAAGAAAAACATCTTGAAAAAAACCCACCTATTTGGCTGGAAAGCCAACTTATCGACCGATTTTTTAAAAACCGGCCAATTCTCATCAAACTTAGTTTTTCTTTCACAGATTTTCCCAAAGCTGATCACGAAAAATGTATGCGTGTCCAAATTCCAATTCGTTCAAAAATTATGCCCAACTAACTTTGAAATACGTCCCTCTTTCAATAGTCTGTTTCCGTGACCTGCCCAACACTATTTTTTTCCAAGAAACTTACCAAAGTGACCCATTTCACTCGAAGTTTGACCAGGAATCTAAATCTGGTCTCCGTTTCCGAAAACTCATGTAACTGTTTTTAAAAATGAAACACTTTGAAAAACCGACCTAATTGGCGAAGTTAACTTACCGACCGATTTTAAAACCGGGTGTCATTTTGAAAGAGAGGCCGCCCCCATTTCAAAGACACTAAAACATTACCCTGCGATTATTAGAAATCAGTTATTGGACTTTTGGTAAGCATTTCTATGACCCAAATATCAGAAAAACACTGAAAAAAATAAAAAATTTTCATTGCGGTATTATCCTTTTTGGGAAACATTCTTCCTTTTAAATGGGCTTGAATGGGCGACGCATTTTCTCTTTTCCGTGCGTTTGGATCACTTTTTGTCTTCCTCCCAAATTTCCCACCAAACGGTTTTCCCCACAGAATTCTACGCTGATCAGAATAGATGCCGCTTGTAGAAATTACATATAAATTCAAAAGTTATACCCAACTGTTTCTTCTAAATTCGTCCCCCCTTTCATTAGTCTGTTTCAGTGACATCTCCACCACTATTTTTTTTACCCTAGAAACTTACCAAAGTGACCCATTTCACTTGAAATTTACGGACTCTATATTTGGTCTCCGTTTCACGAAATTCCTGTAACTGGTTTTAAAAAATGAAACACTTCTTGAAAAAACCGACCTATTTGGCTGGAAAGCCAACTTACCGACCGCGATTTTAAAAAACAGGCCAATTCTCATTAAACTTAGTTTTTCTTGCACAGAATGCAACGCTGATCACGAATATGTATGTGGCGCTTGTCAAAATTCCCAAATTTGTTCAAA
>BMAV01005270.1:4122-17863 GCA_019973955.1 Trichonephila inaurata madagascariensis
CCCCCCCCCATATACATATTGCTTATAATTAACATTGTCTTAATCTTTCATTAAATGTCTTAATTAACATAAATTTAACAACAAAAAAAAATGTAATACATTTCGGTATAATAAGTTTGGAGAGAAGTTTTCGGTAATAAAATAATTTAGAGTATTACTATTTAATAAGCAGATTGAGACACTTCAAAACATTTATTTTATTTAAAATACAATCATTTCATAACAAGTATTATTAAATATTTACATAAAAATGTATAGTGCCAAAAAATAGATTACAGAAATTTTACAGATCCAGAATATATAAAATTATACAGTAGTCTTTTATAGAGAGCATTTAAATACAAAATACATTTTGCTACACGATCATAGCTCTTATATTCCATCTATTTATTTTTTTTAAAAAATGATACGCATTGTCTAGTCTCATGATATCTTCGACTAGATTAATTTTTGGTATTTTCAACTTATTTGTGGAATGGCTTACTCAGGTTGGTGACGTAGTCGATCATATATCAATGTCTATACACAATTTCTATATAAAATATGTACAAGTCTTTTCAATACTTCTTTTAGTACAAAATATAATAAACAATATTAGACTTACAGAACAAGCAACAATAACTTCTTATTAAATGAACAATATTTATATAGAAAGAAATATAATAGCATAAATTAACTTATATATTTATATAGTTACTGAAATATTTTGTTTTAAAAAGTTGTTTTAATAACGGGAAAGAAGATTTCAAGTACATTTTTAATTAATAATTAACATTTATTAACTATTGAAAATACAACATTTAAAAATTCCGTTAATATTTTTAAATTCTACTTGAAATGCTCCTTATATATATATATAAATCATAAAATAAAAAGAAGTATAATATAAAAGTAAAATAAAAATGTTTAATGGAAATAACCCAATCTGAAGAAAATATTTTTTTTACAATATGTAAATTTAAATATTATATTTTACTTGTCTTCCTTAATCGTTTTGCTCTATTCAGATATTATTTCTACTTACAAAATCACAACTGAAAATTTACTTTCAAATATAAAATTTGTGCTTTAAATTTATATTACAGTATTTTTTGCAAGTTGACTGATATGCAAACGCTTTGTTTTTAAAATAATCTCTTCTGTTCTTTTTTTTTTTTTTTTTTGAAAAAATTGTTGACCATTAATTTAAAAGAATTGTAAGAAACTATTTATGTTTTAAGACTTATAAAATCTTTTTTTAAAAATAATTTAATTGCACCAGATTTGGAGTTTGAAGAAAGCAAATTTGAAAACAGGAAAAGAGTATATCTAAATTTTATCACACAAATTAATATATACATCGGAAAAATCTGAGTAGTGTGAATACTACTTTATTTGAGAAATTACGTTTCAATAATTACTAAGCCCGTCTAAAAATAATGACTGTAAAGAAATTAAAAAATAAAACAAACCGATAATTCCAAAAATTATAATTCATAAGATTAAAAAAAAATGTGTTCAATTTTTTTTTGGTAAGAATTTTCCTAAAACTACTCAAAGCTCGTATAAAAGTACTAAATTATCCAACAAAAATTTTAAAAGACTATTAGTTCTATAACATAACATTTTTAAAAGGAATTGACTAGAGGTTTATTTTTATTAATATGTCCCTTATTTCAAAATCTTTGGATTTTTAGTGAATTACGGAAAACATATTTAGCGATTAACATTAAAAAAGCAGATACTTTTTACACTTAATTATTCTTAAAATGTAACATCTATTAAATCAAATCTCTATTTTAGAGAAATTTTCATCAAAATAGCACTTTTCTTAATTTCATTTTGCAAAAATATTGTATACATCAAAAATAACAATATAGCAATATGATTCTGATTCTGAAAGACCGTTCTCAAGACGCATCTGCCGAGGACAATTCAACAATTCGCATAGAATAGGCGGTCTAAATGCCTTCAAAGGGATTTCATTCGCTGCAAAATTTTCACAAGAACAACGAATCATCCAATAGCAGTTTAGGAAAATAGTCTTAACGATAACAGTTCAAATTGTGCAAAAATTTCATTCCACAGAATTCATGCTTTGGCAAACGTCTGGAAATTTCCGAGCAGGCGGTGGAAACTGGAAACTGTGGTTATTGCGGCAGGTATCACGCGCTTGACCCACGGGTTATCAGGGCTGTTTGTTGTTTGGGGCCAGGCTGATAACGCTAGGATTTGCTTCGAGAACGATTCCATTTTCTATCATGATGTCGCTGCTTTGGGGAGAGTCGAGGGGTGGGAAATGCGGCAGCTGCTGAGATAAGGCGGATGACGAAGGCAAGAGGGGCGAGTGGACCAGCCTGTGGTGCTGGGGCTCGGCCAACTCCCCATCCATGCCCAGCTGGGGAAGATAAGACGAGGCGCTGGACGAAGGAGTGATGGGAGATTTACTGGAGGAACCTGGGAATAATAAAAGAAAGACATGAACTGAATGCAAACAACGTAAAACAGACAACATACAAATATGTTAATATTTATATTCACTTGAACTTAGATCAGTGGTACAATTCCTTAAGGCTGTCTTCAGAGTTAATGTTAAGGCATCCGACTACGTTCGGAACCGTGATTTTAAAAAAAGCGCATAAATGGACAATTTTCATGATATTTAGTGTCACTTAGATTAGAATACATGTATAAAATTGTTTTAAGGACATTTTGACAAAAAAAAAAAATTAAATACAATATTTCGGCAAAAAATTATCTTAGAATAACCTTTTTTCAAAATGTTCTCCTTTTGTGAAAAATGCTTCTATTATAATAATATTTTGCCTGTATATAGCTCAGACCTCTGTACAGAAGCTCAAATACGATTTTTGAAAAATTCACATTATTTTCAAAGTTACAACCAATTGAAATAATTATCAGCGTTTTTTTTCTTAAAATTTCTCCCTCTGTTGTCGTAAGACATGGATAAACCCATTTCTAAGTTATATATTTCAAAAATTCTAGTTGAGCCTCTGTACAGAGGTCTGAGCTATATACAGGCAAAATATTATTCTAATAGAAGCATTTTTCACAAAAGGAAAATAATTTGAAAATTGGTCGTTCTATGTTCATTTTTTGTCAAAATATTGTACTTAAATAATTTTTTTCTTGTAATACTATTCTTAAAACAATTTTGTATACATTTTCTAATCTAAGTGACACTAAATACCATAAATATTATCCATTATCCATTTTTATTATCGCTTTTACAAAATCGCGATTCCGAACGTAATCGGATACCTTAAAGAATACGACCAGAATATGGAACATTTTTTCAGATATAAAAGAAATGAAACATTAATATGATATTCTGGCTTCACTATCCTTTAGAGAGCAGAATTTTTTATTATACTTCTCTTTTTTAACCGAGTTTATTCCTTTTTTCTGGTATAAAATGTGTTTCGCGCTTTTTCTCCTATACCGTAATGTTAAATGGGCTATACCTTCACGTATTATCACAAAAAAGAAGTATTCATGGAATAGGCATTTTTAAAAACGCTATATTGTTAACAGAGGTATGAGTTATAATATTGCAAATTTCCATAGAAATTGAGACATTTTTTCTGTCTGAAAATGTGCTTCGCGTTTAGTTCAAGCTCTCGTACTTTTACCGAAGACAGCCTTAAAAGTCTGTTTTCGGTTGATGTTAAAGAATAGTACCCTAATTCGGAATAATTTTTCAGATATAAAAGAAATGAAACATTAATATTATATTCTGGCTTCCCTATCCTGTTGAGAATCACTTATTTTATGATACTACTCATTTTTATTCGAATTGACACATTTTTTTTCTTTTATAAAATGTGTTTCGCATTTTTTCTCCTATACCGTAATGATAAAGGAGATGTCCCTTTATATGTTAAAGGAAAAAACTAATTATTTATGAAATATTTTGAAATTTTAAAAACACTATATTATAAGCAAATGCATGAGTTACAATGTCACAAATTTTTATAAAAATGGAGGCATTTTTTCTGTTTGAAAATGGGCTTCGCGTTAAGTTCACTCTCTTACGTATATGACGAAAACAGCCTTAAACCAGGGGTCTACAAACCGCTGATCGCGAACCGTATGTGGCTCTATGCATATAGATGGTTGAGGCCCTTTAGACTTCTGTGTCTCTATTTATTATTAAAAACTATTTATATCTACTAAGAAGCATTGTTTTCCTTTCTCTTTTTCCTTTGTTACTATCTGTTGAAAAATTTTACTTGTATTTTTGCACGTACATTTAATGTTGGACTGGTTTGAGATTTTTACTTCTGTCTTACATTATTTTCCATTCATAAAGTTTTTTGAGGATCAATCGAAATAATAGAAGGAAAAGCAATATCATTTTATAAGAACATTTTATAGGTAAAGCATTTTTTTTTCCGGCAAATAAGCTTCCAAAACTTTATGTGCAAGTACATCTAAAGTCAATTTTAATTATTAGTGTAAATATGAAATTACGAAGTATTGAACTTACGTTGTTTTAATATGGAAATATTAAGTATTAATTTTTTATGAAACTTTAAAGTTTATCTAAGACTGTAGTAAAATACGTATTTTGTCATTGCTTACTTTTGAATTGAGCCAAATAAATAAATAAATATCCACCATATACGTAGTTCCTAGTTTTTTAAGGAACGGAAAATATCACTGTGCGTGTAAAGTTTTATTTGACTGACATAAAAAAAATACTGATTAGGGCTCGTCAGTATCGATCTCAATCGTAACAGAACCCCTTTCCCCTCTCCCAGGGGGCTCACGTGTCTTTAAAACCTAGTTATCTTGTTTTACTGTCTGCTTGTCTCTTCTCTTTTGAAAGTCTGTAGACCCCCTCCTTTAGACCATAGGTTCCCGAGGTGGTTCCTACAGACCCCTTGGTGGGAGGGGTTGTGATTCTTGAGGGAGCCCATGGAAAATTAAAATTAACGTAGGGGTGCGTGGACAACGTTAGGGGCTCATGAAAGTTTATTATAACACAAACTATTCACAATCTATTTCCATTATTATGAAAGTTAAAATAAATTATTAATGATTTTTACAAGTTAAAAAAATGTAAGATAAAAATTAAAAATTTTAGAAACATATTTTTTAGATAGGTAAATAAAGTACAAGTAATGACACTGCGGAAATATGGCCGATCGCGGGTGTGACCGATTTTACAGGTTTGAATAGGAACGGAATCTCGCCAATACATGCAATAACTTTTCTAAACATGGCAGTATAAAAAAGTTGTATATCTAATTAACAGTTTAGTTTAGTTTCCGATAAATGAAAAGAGTGCAAAATTTTTTTCTTAGTTAAGAATAGAAAGTAATAATAATCTTTCAGTGACGCATACAAGGGGGATGTCCTGGGGATCTGGAACCCCCAAAGCCCTTGATTTTTTTTCCGATTGATTATAATTCTAAGTATATAGTACGTAAAATTTAATTAACTATTTGCTATTAATGATTAATTTTATTAATTAATGCTAATTATTTATTCAATAATTAAATTTTCACTGTTTTTTGTTCCCGAAAATCGACAAAATCAAAAGGAGCATTATACAAGAATGGTGGACTTTCAACCCTGCCCCCCTCCTTGAAAAACTCCTGTGTGCGCTACTGAAATCTTTGCATTGTATTAAGATAACCGTCTTACAGGGAAAAAATATGTAACTATACTATATTTTAATGAAAAAGATATAATTTGAATAAATACTACTTCATAGATCACAATGTTTTATTTGTATTTTGTTTTTAGTCAACATTTACTACTCAGGATATCAAAATTATAATTTTTTTTCTACTGTGCATTGAAATAGAATTATTCCACTATTTTTTTATTATAAAAAGAGGTTCGTAGGCACAATAAATTTATGGAAATCATTGCCTCAGACTTTCAACGTTCTGGATATCCTAACGTTGCAGTGAAATAGAATATTATTTGTGAGTAAAATCTTTTTCTCTGTATAAATATAAAACATTAATCCTAAAAGTGGCCCAATACAAGTTGAGTCTTATGCAGATTTAATGCTATTCAGTAATTTTTTTATGGAATGGAAATAAATCATTAAAATCACAGAAATAAAATAATTACAAAGTAATGAGACAACTGATTGCAATATCGAAATAATTTCCCCACAAAATATATCGGGAAAGAAAGCCAAATTAAAAAAAAAATGTTAAAAGATCTCGAGATGAAAATTTTAGCTTTGCAACTGTCTTAAAATTATTTATAGTTAAGCTCTATTTTCAATCCTTTCCTATGAACTAAAACAATGCATCATTCGGTAAGTTTTAAAAACATTACTTTTATCTGAGTCTTGCTTTAGCTCCAACAAGAACATTTCAATGTGTACACAAAAGTTTTAAAACATATTTTAAAGATCATTACTGTGGAGAAAAGCAGACACGGACACACCTACAGATATTTTCTATTTTGTATATTTGATTGCGAAAGTCCATGTATATTCAAAAGCTATGTATTATATAATTCGAAAAATTAAAGAGACGTATTTAGCATATTGCTTAAGTCTGGTCTTGGTATATTGCTTGAGGCAGTTTGGAACTGATTCAAACAAGTCTCTGATATTTGAAGTAAGTTAAGTTTCATGTGTAATACTAAATCAAGGAGTTGGGTCTCTTTGTGCGGGGGAGAAAGAAAAAGAAAAAGGGAGTGAAAGAAAACTAGGCACAATATAAAATGTTAAAATAAAGACTCTAATTAGTAAAACCATATTTGTAATATCTAAAATATATATTAAATTATTCAAATTGCTACGTTAAAGTGCAAGAAAAAATAATTAAATAAAATATTATGACATAAACCTAATGAAATTCAACAATGGTGAACAGCAAACAGCTTACAATATGTAAAAATTGTTAGTAGTTAAATATGAAAAAAGTAATAAAATCTTGCTGAGAAATTTATTTTAATAAGAAGTATTTTGAAAAAGGCAAAAAATCTCTGCTTGAAGGCAGAGTTCCTACCCTAGTTCACAGTTTGGTACAAAATCATATGATTCGATTCACTGGAGAATTGAAAAAAGTTTTGGAGACGGTTGGAATATTTTTCGTGTATAAAGCATTGTTATTCTTGCTCTTTTCACTCCTAATAATTGATCTATTTTTCTCTAAATCAATGAAATTTTATCCGAGAAATTTCAGGCAAAACTCTAATCTATGTATATAGAGTAATGAATGCGATAAAACTATTTGAATCAAAAAGTTAGAATGTATCGTATTCAACTCTTATGTTGTTTTGATCTCATATCATTATATACAATGATATATTTAAAAAACTTTTCAACTAGCAAGTTATTCTTACTGCATGTACTTGACAGGATATACCAGGTTATCAGTTTGTTTGCATTCAAAAATTCAAAAGACTTTCAGTTATCTTATACAAAAGTTTGAATGTTTATATATTTGTTTGGGGCTCATACAAATCCACACCATTGGACCTATTGTTCCAAAATTTTACAGAAAGCTTCACTGATGTTTCAAAGAAACCGTAAGAATGTTTTCGAAAAAAAAGAAAAAAAAAAGAATCAAATTTATTTTTTAGTGAATTTTTTTTAAAAAACCCAGTTGCCTGAAGAAAGGCTCCTGTGTTTTCTGCAAAATTGCCAAATACTGTGATATGTAGCCGATTGTGGAAAACCGTCCCCGTTCATGTTCAGAAAACAATTACTGTACTTGGCGACATCCTTTTGATTTGTCAATGTAAAAGAAGGAATGGATTTGGGGGAAATCGACTCCCTCGAAGAGCGGGGGAGGGGGGTTTAAAGGGCGTTATAAGCAAAAACTCCCTTTTTTGAACTATTTGACCTACAAGCGAAATTTGGCAAGCACGTATCTTTTGTTCAGTAGAGATCTACTGTGTACGGGTTTTGAGTTTATCGACTCCCAAAGGGTTGAGTTACGGGGTGTATATATATATATATATATAAAGTAAATACAGTCGGACTTCCATTTAACGAAGTCGCTAAATTGATCTTTCAATATTCCTTACAAACCACATAAAACAAATTTTATATTCATAAACATTATATATTATTGGAAAATTAACTATCCACAAATTTTTTTGTAAATTAATATGTATTTTCATATATCTTATTCATCAAAAGAAATTTTATGTTAAAATTAATGAATTTTACAGACTTCTAATTTTAAGCCTTCAAGTAGTTTTAAACATAATTTTTTTTCAAACCATTTTTTATAACCAGTCCTTAAATTTAATTGCTGGTAAAGTCAAGTAATTTTTTGAGTTTTTGTTTAAAAAAAAACGTTCTTTCTCATTTTACATCTCGCATTTTTGCAATGCATCCAAAACCCATTCAGGAATATTTTCTTCATCACTCTGTAATCCGTGTCGAATTGTTTCAAATAATTTTATCATTTCATCATACGAAGGTTCAGAAACATTTTAATAATAGGGAGGGAAAAAAATCGAATCACAAAAGGAAAAGTTCGTTAAATAGAAAATGAACGTTATATTTAGATGTTATTTTACGAAGAAAATCGTAAAAGGTTCTTGGTTCCAGAAAAAAGTTCGCAAAGTAGAGAAATTCGTAAAATGGAAATCCGACTATATAATCCGTTTTAAAAATTCAAGTCCTGTTCTTTTGAAATCAGCAGATGACAGAATAGGGCTATAAAAATGTTTTTGAACATAATCGAGAACTCAAGGCTATGACTTAGATATAAATAATATGTATATACAGGGTGACAATTATTGAATTACATGAAATAAAATCGTCACTACTTTTGAACAGTTTGTGTTAGGACATTCAAACTGCATGGTTGGCCACAGAGCATGATGGGAATCAGTATGCGCATGTACACGCACCTTGTTTTTGTCGGTCATTCCCTAGTCCCACGGTACAACATGCATTAGCGTATAGCGCTTGTTAAGGCCTACTGTGCGAGCAATAACAGCCCGACTGTGGCTCAAATTAAATTTGCAACCAAGTTCAAGCTGAAGACAACTGGCCCAAGTGTGCTTACGATCAAGAATTATTCGCCAGTTTGAGAGAATGGATAGTGTTCGTGATGACTGCGTTGATACTGTCAGTCATCAAAAAAGTGTGAAAACTCCTGAAAACATCAAGAAGACACGCACTGTGTTTCAAACCAGCCACAGAAAATTGATCAGACGAGCTACACAATAGATGGATACCAACCGGGAGACACTACGACTAATTTTTAATGAAGACCTGCATTTCTTCCCATAAAAAATTCAAACCTATTAGCACTTAAGCCCCAGGGCCATGGAATCGCTGTTGTGTTTCGCCAACACTATTGTTTATAGAATTGACGAACAGGACTTTGATGTGAATATGGTTTGGCTTAGCGACAAAGCCACTTTCATTTGGATGGGTTCATCAAAAGCAAAATTGGGGCATTTGGGGGACTGAAAATCGGCATTCCTTGATCGAGAAGTCTCCCCCCTCCCTTCAACGGGTAACTGACTGTGTGGTGTGCAATATTCAGTCACGGAATAATCGATGCGATATTCGTTGACAGCATGGTGAATTCCGAATGATACATAAAGTATTTGGAAAATAATTTCATCCCCATTATCCAAAGTGCTCCTGATTTCGACAAGATGTATTTCATGCAAGACGGAGCTCAAACCTATCGAAACAGAAGAGTGTTTTATGTCCTGGAGGAGCACTTTCGGCTCCGTATACTAACTCTGGAGTACCTAGAGGCCACTGGCATGGACCTCGACTGACCGCCATATTCTCCTGGTCTTTACACATGCAACTTCTTTTTGTGGGGCTTAGTTATAAAGACAATGTGTACAGCAATAACCACAAATCCTTTGCTATGCTGAAAATAGCCCTTCAGATGGTCATCGACAGCATTGATATTCCAACACTTCAGTGGGTCTCGCAGAATTTCGTTATTCGTCTGCGCCACATCCTCGCCAATGTTGACATGCATATCGAATATGTTATAAATTAAATACGAATATCTGTAGTGACGTTTACATGTTGAATAAAGTGCGTGCATGTCGTAGTTTATAACTAATTTATATTTTATATCATATAGTTCAATGATTGTCTCCATATATATATATATATATAGGCTTATTCTCTACAAACAAGAGATAACATCCAACAATCACATTCGAAAAACACATAGACAGTAGGAAAATCACACAATGAAGGACATATGAGTAACCGAGATTAAAAAATATAAAATGGATGCTGCAGTGTTATAAACATTGCTGACTTAGGACAGCTATGCATATATGTGTGTGTGTGTAATATTTCTTACTGTCTTGACTGGTTATACTTAGGTTTGTAACTATTTGTATATATTATTTGGATTATTTGGACTAAAAATTTTCTTTCGTGTGTCTTTTGTATTGGTCATACTAAATTGTTTCAGTAAATTTTCTATTAAGACTAATGCATAAAAACAAAAACAAATTCCTTGTAGTCTGTTTAAAAGGATTCGGTGCCAGAAATTTAAACAACCAACCTTATACACTGTTATAATAGGATGGTATGAAATTCCAATAATCATGTACGAGTGGCATATGTTATTTTTTTTTTTTAAAAAATTATTTTCCAATTGAAGAGTAATATTTTTTTTTCGAGAAATCTGATCTAGAGTGCTTTTTATAAAAATAGTGAATTATTTAATGATGATAAAAGTTTTAACTCAAAATACTAATTCTGAGAAATATAGCATTCTTAAGCTATTGGCTCAAAACAATCCAAAAAGTAGTAAAAATTTTATTTAAAAAAAAATAATATCAACATTGTGAATCACAAGAACATGCATTGTCTTGCATAAATTTTCTGAGGGACAAGATCAATATTTTTAGTTTTAGTATTCAAGATACATACATGTATTTAAAAATATCTATTTGATGTTAAATGAAAAAAAAAATTATAACACCTAATATCTTTTGAGTATTTGACAGAAAATTTACAAACTCCTACATCATTATTAAATCATTAATCATTGTTAATAATTTCATTTCTCTATTTCATAAGTAATCATTTATTACTTTTTTAAATTGCTGTGTTTCTGTATACTCTGTGTGAGGGAAACAAAATATGCTGCGCCACATAATGTTGTGCAAGTTATTTAATGCTTTAATTTTATCACTTTTGTAATTTTTAAGCACTAATTTTCTTTGTTTTCATATTATTGTTACTTGTGCAATCTTACTTTTTCAGTCACATTATTCAGAGTTACTTCAAACACCAAAATTAAGCCTAACTGATTGATTGATTGAT
This sequence comes from Trichonephila inaurata madagascariensis, assembly GCA_019973955.1. Lineage (NCBI taxonomy): Eukaryota > Metazoa > Arthropoda > Arachnida > Araneae > Nephilidae > Trichonephila > Trichonephila inaurata. Next base: position 15,377 of record BMAV01005270.1, read on the forward strand.
TGATTGATTGAATATTAACGTCGCACTGTTCAGCTACACTAGGGCTTTTGGCGACGGACCACGTAATTTTGAACCATGGTCAAGTGACGTGGACGACACTTGAGCTGGCACCCCCTCTCCTAACTACCACACCACACCAACGGGAGGACGTTTCAGCTCTCGACAGATTTAACGTGCATCGCTGCCCTACACGGCGGGTCTTTAGTGGTACTGAAAATTAAGCCTAAATAGATCTGAATTATAAAAGTCATTGTATAACTACTGCTCGTTCTTCTATATATATTAGTATGCTCTATATCAAAATCCTAAAAATCATAGCCACATATTATTTACGCATGTCTCCATTATATCTTATATATTATTTTCTTGAATTCAGTTTCCAAGCACGTGACTTAATTCATTTAGCATTATCACCATTATGACATTACATGTATTTTTTCGCTACTTATTACCAACAGTTCTTCTCAAACTTTCAATACTTGCGACCCAATTTTTAATCATAATTTTCCTCGCCCCCCCTCCATACAATAACAGTGTATTCGAATTCAATAATATAATTTAATGTAAAGCTACATATTGACTTTAATTACAAATTATCATTATACTTGTCTTGGTAATTTGTACTTTAATTTAAAATTACAAATTATCAAGACAAGTATTAAATTTTATATATTATTTTATGACATGCTCATAGGGTCACTGGTAATTATTAAACTTGTTCTTAACATAGTACTGTTAAATTCATTATGAAATACATTGCGCAGTACTTATACATTTATAAGTGTATTATATCAGTGTAAACGTGTATTTTACTTTTTATTATGTCGGAATGTATTTTGTGTTTTGCTTCCTTTCACAATAAATTAATATATATTTTTTTTTATTCTTTTGTTTTCGACTTTTCGATATACTCGTGCCCTTCTTGTAGAGTTATCACGCCCCCCAAGGGGGGCGCGCCCCACAGTTTGAGAAACACTGTATTACACTCTTTAAAATCGCCTTTATTACAAGATTTTTCTGATATTTTTCATAAATTTAAAGACAACTATTAGAATTTTTGTGGATGATACAGTTAAAGAAAGGAGAGAAATCTAAAAATCTTAATTTCATATGAGATTCTATCCTATGAGATAAAAAACTTCAATTTCAGTGATTTCTCTAATGATAGAATGACTGTGATGAATTGAATGAAATTAATAGTCAATCAATGACATCATAATTTATAAAAGCATCCTTCTTGAAAATGGGCACACAAATTTATTTAATATCTAAAATTCTTATTTGTTATTTGTATACCTTTTTAGAAATATATGAAAATTTCACAAATTTGGATTAAAAATTAAGATAGACTTTAAAAAAAAATATACAAATAACAAGGAGAATTACTGATTAAAATTTTCTCGTCGCACCTTAACGGAAAAAAAAAATACAAATATGAAGGTAGTCAGCAACTTAATTTAATTGATAGGCGACTTTTTTGATTTAGAATCATTCTATGCTCAATATTCAAATAATTTTTTATTTCTCCCATGTCAAGAACTTATTTATTCTAAAAATATCATAAATACACAAAATAACTCTAGAATATCCTCATGGTATAGCTCAATCATATGATTTTTAAAGAAACCTGTAGCAAAATATTGTTTTCAGAAAAAGTTTAAATGGGGCAAAATATAAATTTACTATTTCTTATGCTATCTAAAATAAAATTATTATAAAATCAAACTTTCAGTACCAGTCCTACCATTGCTGGCATTGACATTTGATGATTTTCCCTTGCCTGCAGATCCATTACTCTTAGGTTTTCTTTTTCTAGTTTGTATGGAGTCCTTCCTCATCGAAATAGGCCTATTAACCTAAAAATAAAAGTCTATCAGATAACAGAAAATATAAGAAACAGAATATAAATATTGCACATATTTTTCAGTTTATGATTTAAAATAATATGTTTTTTTATGCATACACATAATATTAAAAGTTTTCTCACAATATATGTTGCAAACTATGTATATAAAGAAGCAAACATGGAATTAAACTTATCACACTACTTCATATTACTAATTGGATAGATTCAACTAAAGTACTTATCAAAGTAATATACAGAACTGAACTGATATACAGGGTGTTATCAAATTCGACCGACAAATTCAGAGGGGTAATAGTAGGCAGAATGTCGATGACAAATCACCTTAGAGATGGAATCGCAAATCACGTTTAGTAGGAGTCATTCGCAAAAACAGTTACGACGGGTGTGATATCGGGTGGAATGAAGAGGAATAAGTAAGAAATACGCTTATTAGACATAAAGCATGTTTACGGTACGAACAATGCATCATAGCTCGAAGTTAAAAGTGCAACGACAATTAATTGTCTCAGAAATGGTTTGAAGTTGCTGCCGCATAAATCACAAAACAGCCGACACCGACGGACGAAGGATTGTTGGACTACGTTCGGAACCGTGATTTTAAAAAAGTGCATAAATGGATC
>BMAV01005270.1:26092-36771 GCA_019973955.1 Trichonephila inaurata madagascariensis
AAACTCAGAGAAGTGATAAAAGGCATCAAGAGAATAAAAACTTATCACAGAACATGGGGTTGCAAACTACGTTGAGATGGGGGAAATCGCGAAAAATGCATGCACACGCGAAACGAAAGGTGAAAGTCAATTCTACTCTGAGGACCGTTGGAATGTTAGTCTCTGATTCCATGTGACTTTCATTTTTCATTCTCACCAGAAATAATCAAATGCATATAATTTAACTAGTAAGTTAATCATGTTAACAGGTTATAGGCAACTAGGCTAATACGGGTGACGTAAATTAACGCTATTGAGGTGGTATGCATGTGTAGTATACCCAAGGAGGTAGATTAGACGCGTGGTATCCATTGCATTGCCACCGCATTCACTTGGTTTCAATCTGTATATTTTTGTGTGAGTGTGTGGGGTCACTTTAGGTCATTCGTTTATATGACGCCCTTGGACACACCGGAGAATCTCAGCATGGATTGTCGTTGATGTGGCAGACATCAAAAGCATACCAGGAATCCTTGAGTGCGACCGGGAATCGTTTTAACTTCGTTGTAGACTGTGCAATGACGTCAGCGGGTTTCCACTTTCAATAACCTTTGTAATAATGAATCAAATAAATCTCTTTATAGTTCGTTTTGTACTCTTGTTACTCCAGTGTGACGGCGATTGCATGCGTTTTCTGTGATCTTCATCCTCAACGAGGATTGAGACCCCATTTTCAATAGAGTTTTCATCATCTTGGCGCCTTCAATCATCACTTTGAATTTTTTGGTCGAATTGTGGAACACCTTATATCAGGGGTGTCCACCCTTTTTAGGAAGTGTGCCATTTTCAGACAAAAAATAGCTAAGCAGGCCACTTCCAACTTTTCGAACAAGTGAAAAAATTAAAACATGTTACTTATAGGCTTGTTAGGTAACTTTTACTCAAAGAGCACATTTTTAAAGCACGTCTAAGTAGTGGAAATTTAAAAACAATATAATAAACGAGACCAAAGCACAAACTTAAATTTTATTTTTTGTTTATCTGTTCAGTTAATTTTGAAAGATATTTTGATTTTGTTATGTTCATAATAAAAAACAATTGTTCACAAACGTATGTTGATTCAAATCTACAACAATATTTGACAGCTAAATCATGTGACTTTGAAAAATTGCCTGTTAGTACAAATTTCCAAAAATAATAGAGTTCCTTAATTTTGCTTTTCGGTGTAGTATAGTGCTATATACAATTATTTCAACTTTGATTTCAGGTCGGTAGCAATCAACATTTTGCAAAGAAATTAAAAAAGGATTTCTGAAAAGATCTGCAGTTTTTTTATCATCTTGAAAATCATCAAACCTAGCACTTAAATAATCAGGCAAAAATGGATATTAAGTTTTTAAATCTATCACAGCTCAGATCCCTATTAACTTTGGTAGATACTGCCTGCATTAATGTGGAATATTTTAATTTTTTTCTCCAAGATCAAGACAAAAAGAGCAAAAGTTTGTCAAAAAAAGAAGATGTGCAGGTGCATTCTCTACACGATAAATTTCTGCTCAATCTCACAATTAAGTTTATTTAAAATATATTCTGATGGGTTCTTTTTTTTGTCTGGGACAATCGTATTTTAATAAAATTGTAAAAAAAAACGTTATTTATAATCACTTTTTCCAATTTTTCAAATTTTTTATTGAGTCTTCGCGTGTTATTGTTACAATTCCACAGTGCTACACTGTGGCACGCGTACCGCTGGTTGGTCACCTCTGCCCTATATATATATATATAAGAATAACTTTTTTTGATGTTTAGTGTTAGTCTTGAATTAGAGTGTACATATAAAATTGTTTTAATAATATTATTACAAATATATATATATATATTTAAATGCAGTTTTTTTGGCAAAAATGAAGAAAGAATGACATATTTTCAAAAAATATTTCTTTTATGAAAAATACTTCCATAATAATAATATTTTGGCTATATGCAGCTAAGACTTCTATGTAAAACCTGGACCAGGATTTATTTCAGAATTATGATCAATTTAAATAATAACCGGTACTTCTTGTTAAAATTTCTCTTCTCTGATCTCTTAAAATGTGAATAAATTCACTTATAAGTTATATATTTCATAAATCCAAGTTCAGGTTCTCATCCAAGTTCGTATAAAAATCGGTAAAATATTATTTTAAAAGCATTTTTCATAAAAGGAGTTGTTTTGAAAATATGTCATTTTTTCTTTATTTTTTACCCAAAAAATAGCACTGAAATAACTTTTTCTTGTAATAATATTCTTAAAACAATTTCTTATGTATATTTTAATTCAACTGATTCTTAATCTTAAAGCAATTATTCATTTATACGCTTCTTCTAAATAATTCTCCTTAAATAAATTTGGGATTATTTTTTCTGCTTTTTAAAGTAACATATTGAAATAATAAATCAATGATAAAAATTACATTCATTAAGCATATTTTCAAGAAAATATATTTTGTAATTTTCTTATAAAAATTACAAAAAGTAGAACTTATTTACATCCTAACTTTTCCCGGAGTGAAAGACAACGTTAGGGATGAAATTTTATTCCTGAAGAGTACAAAAACATACTATATGTGTAATCAATTTCAAAGATGGGTTGTACGATTTTATTGTATTATAGAAGCATTTAAAATGAGAATATTACCCCCCAAAAAATAATAATAGTTCCAAAATAATATTCTCAAATGAAAACTTTTTTTCTTTATTACTTTTTTGTTCTTGACTCGAAGTTTTAATGTTTCTCCCAAATATAGGGTCACCAAATTATACTTTGGTAGTTCCCTTTCTTTCTGTTGCTTTATGAAATAAATTTACATCAGTGGTTAAATCATTTTGAATATCATAAATTCATTGATTGATACGGAGTCATTTCTGACTTATCCGTCCTTTATAACTGGTTCATATATCGAGTCCTAAAATGAAAATAATTTTAAGTAAGACTTTCTTTTCACTGTATTACTGGCAATGCATATGAGTATTATTGTTGGAAAGCACATTCGAAGTTATGACACTATGTTGTAGTTGTTGTCGAAAATTAAAAAATGTTTATGAAGGAAAAAGTAATACTCTTACAAAAGATTACAAATACGGTTGTGATTACAAGCATAAATCTTCTCAAAATAACTTTATATGAATTTAATTATAAAATAAGCGATTCTTGTAATTAAAAATTTAGAAACATTTTCTGTTGAAGTTAGCTTGCCTGTAAATTAATATATGGATTTCCTTAATTTGCGGAATTTTGAATCATCTATTTTGAATATTGCCTGTAATAAATTTGTACTGAAAGAAAAAGTACACATTTTTTATTGCAAATAACTAAGCGTAATACTTAACAGAAAGCGAAAATAGAAGAATTTTATTTCAATTTTAAAATTTTCAAACTATTTTTTATTTTATGGTTGTGGAACACTGAAGCATCTAAATGTTTGATTTTTATAAGTGCACTCTACATGATATGAATAATGTTTCATATATCTTAAAATAATTTCACTCATACTTAAAAAAAATCATTTTCGTACCTCTTTTTCAAACGATTTAGTATTTTGTGTGTGTGTGCATATATATATGCACACACAATTTGAAGCATGGTGTAATACTATGTCTTACATTGCAATAGGAACGAAGACAATATTGAGCTTATTGAATTATCCTTCCATTTTCATTTCTTCTCAAGCAACAGATTACACATTGCCCTGTCAATCTCTCTTTTTATCGAATATTAAGTATCCAAATTCCTATCTTCAACGAAAAATTCCCGCCTTCACCACAAAGAAAATTCCAGATGAGAAGTATTTCAGTACAATGGACACACACACAAACACTACATTTCTTTAAAACACATACTAGCACTTATAATCTTACTACAAGAATTAAAAATATGTGCAAATCAAAGATAGAAAGAAGAAAATGTCAGTGCCTGTACGCTTTACGGGCAAACCAGTTGAGGGGTTAATAGCCTTAAATTTGGATTGATTGTTTATTAATGTTGTACTACAAAGTTACACAAGGGCTGCAATCCTAGTAAATCTAAACCTTGATTAAATGAAAATGACGTCACGTGAATTGGAACCTCACTCTTCCCCACCACGTCACATGAAGATTATGAGCTTTGACATTCATTCGAATTCTAACGTACATCAGTCTCTCTAATTAATAATGAATAATTAATAATCTCTATTAATAATGAATAATAAATTGATTTTTAAAATTTCTTTATTTATATTTTTACTTTTTTCGATTTTAACTTTATATATATGCAAAAAATAATTATGATAAAATGCATGTTCAGTTTGGATCACTCAATAACTGTGAATTGATAACGTCAAATATCATTTGATTATAAAAAGGCTTAATACGACGTCTCCCTGTTCCCCTTCCTTTTTCTTATTAATATCAAAAGAATAAATATCTCTTATCGCGTAACAGGCCTTAATATAGTTAATATTGTGAGTTACCTGGAATCATTTCCAGACATTTTAACTACTACTTTGTGAAATCCCTATAAATAACATTTATACGTCATTCATTAAATTATCAGAATAATTTTATCAATTGTTATCAGCTATACTAATGAAACTAATTACCGTAAAATATTTAGTTTATGAACGGAAAACTATCTTATAATACTTTCCCCTAGTTTGTACAAATTCAAATATTTCATATAAAGATCTATATCTATCTATCAATCAAAAACTATTTATCTATAAATAGATAGACAGATAAAGAGACAGATGTATATTCCTTAGATAGATATAGATACATATACATACAAAAATCTTTGCTTTACAATATTTCATCCACTCCAAAAAACTTTTTATCTAGATATCTTTATGGCTTATACCAAACTACTGAGAAATCTAAATGCATATAACTCCAATGCGTTCCACGATTAAAAATCATTTGGACTCAGTCTAAAATCAATAATTTATGAACTATATGAACGAAACTTCCAATTTTTTTAAAGATAGATAATACTTATAGCTGTCTCAAGAAGTTATGCAAATTATTCTTTTAGAATTTTTGAGTTTTTTTTTTTAATTTTCATTATTTATGCATCATACGATAAGAACCTGCACCTAAACGCTTTCTTTTCTCTCAATATTAATTTGGACGTTTTTTGAATCACCGATTCCTGTATTTGGTGGGAGGAGGGGGAGGACTTAGCTTATCGCAAGTCTATTCAGAGCCAATGCATTCGAATTTATTTTCTTTCAAAGAGTTGTGCTTTGTTTTATATTTGAGAACTTTCAAATGATTTTACATCTGATCTAAAAATCTATATTATTCGAGCTTATTGTCATTAAATATGTAATAAAATTAAATGTAATAAAGATACATCTTATTTATCAGTTAAAATGCTTATGACATTTTATGGGATATCTACGTTAATCCATTTAAAGCCATAAAATTGTTGCTTTTTAGCGAAACCTCAACGTTTAAGTTCAATTTTACCACTACATTTTCATACAATTTACCAGATTAGTCTTCTCCGCAAAATATTCTATCATTTCATAATCTATTTCGTTGTAATTGACAGTCAGTTTCTCTGAAGTAACTGTTTTTTTTCCTGAAAATTAGTTTAACGAGGTTTATTATTGTTGTGCATTAAGAATACCCGTAATACTGATAAGTAATTAGCTATTTTATCAGAAATTAATATTTCCAAACATTTTTTAAACACACGTTAATCAAAAGTCGTACTACACGTAAAAAAATTGAAAACAGAAAACATCTAAAGAATCTTAATTGAAATTTTATGCATTTTTTAGAAGTTACAGAATTTGAATTAATTTTGAATATGACATAAATCACAGGTGTTTAAAAAGTCAGGGTTCTTCATTTGTATACGGGTAAAACCCACGAAGCTTGTTAGAATAGTTCCTTTCTCATTTCCCGTTCTTTTTTCTATTTGATTTTGAAGGTAGTTAATATATGGTTTTAATCTTTCATAGAGAGGAAACGCACAAATGCGAGTCGTATGAGCATTTTCACTATATGTTACTGATATCAATTAATGTGGATTCAAATCCATTTAAAAAATTAGATCCATTCTCTTGAATATCAGAAATTTTCTGAAAAGTTTTACGCACTTTAAGACTATATGATGTAGAAAGCACTCATAATTAGGTACCATTTTTAAACTTTTTCTTCTTTTTTTACAAAATCACTATAAATAAAGATTCGGATGATTTAGTAACTATTTCACTGCCCTGAAGATGGTTTTCATTATTAAAAACACTAACTCATTTTATAAAGAAAACTATGCTAACAAGCCCCATTTTAACTCATTTAGTTTATTGGAATCTAAAAAAAATTATGTGAATATGAAATTATGTCCATTGGGATTGTAAGGTTTATTGAGAAAACCTTTTGTTTTTAATTTGATCCAAACTTTTCAATTAATCAGTACATTTAAAATTCATTAACACGTAAAACTATGAGAACCTGTGAAATAAATTAAATGAACACAGTAAAGACCAAAATACGTAACAACAAAAGGAAAATTAAGATACATTTGTCCAAAAGGCTTTTATAATCAACTCAGTGATTGAAAAACTGATCATATTTCGTAAAATTAATGGATTTTAAAGTAAAAAATTAATTTTTACAGTTATTTTTACTATTTAATTTTTATTATTAGGCTTACTTAATGGGCATAGTTTATTTATGTGGCTGTTAATCTTAACAAACCTTTGACGTCTTGCTATAAAGTTATAATAAGATTCGATGGTTCGACTACTAAAGAACTACTTCTTTATATACTTTAAGATTTCGTTGTGAAACCCAAAAGATGAGCGATTTACAAATTCATTAAAATATTATGCTAGTTGCAAAGACGAAATCAACGGAATTTGTATAATATGGTTTAACATTATGCTAAGATAAACTTAAGAAAAATTACATTTCAGAGTAGCATGCATCTTAATTCATTAGCAAAAAATTATTGAGGATTTGTTGCAGAATAGATGAGAGACAAGTCATGTCATAAAATAAAAATAGTGGCTTTCAAACAAACATTTTTACTAATCATTTACACCTTTTCTCAAAATACTTGTAGAGCTCTATTTAGACTCGGGTGAAATATAACATATATGTTATAAGATTAAAATTCAGTATTTTGTGAATCTTAATATTTAGATTTATTCTTACTTTTATTTCATATGTAATAATTTTGACCATAACTTAATATATATCATACATAAAAATAAGAAAATCCTGAATAATTTATTATTCTTTTAAAAATCAAATATCTTTAAAATTTGGAAATAATCTGAATATTTTGCATGTATAAAATTTAAATTAGAAATAAGTATAGAATTTCAGAATAGGTATTCACCATAATGTACAATTAACTAAGAAATAAGTTCATATTTTTTAATTTGTGATTAATTTAAAATATTTCGATAAAATTGTTATCAAATTTATTCATTACTTTCAGAAATATTTGATCTTCAATTATAAAAAAACACACCTAAGAACATATTTAATTTGGAAAGTTTGATGTTATGCAAAGATTGTAATGAAAGAAATGTACAGCATAATGCAAGGGTAACATTTGAATTATCATTGGCAACATCCATACAATTAGGTGTTCACTTTCGGAAATATGCCAAGACGAGAAAGTCAAGAAGAAATAGGAGAAAGAAACTTTTTCTTTAAGATTTCGCGTAAATTGACTCCATTTCCAGGTGTATATGTACAGTCGGATCTCCATTTTATGAACCTGTATTTTGAGAATTTCTCCATTTTTCGAACTTTTTCCTGGAATTGAGAACCGCTCACGATTTTCTTTGTAAAATTGCCTCCAAATAGCCAAGTGCATTTTCTATTTAACCAACTTTTCTCTTGCAATTCGACTTTTTTTCCTCCGTATTTTTTAAATATTTCTGAACCTTCGGATGATGAAACAATAAAATCATTTGAAACAATTCGACATGGATAACAGTGTAAAGAAAATATGCTTGAAGGGGTTGTGGTGCATTGCAAAGGTTTGAGGCATGTTACAGAGAAAATATTTTTTTCAAATAAAATTAATACACTTTAACGGTAATTAAATTTAAGGACGCTTGTATGTTAATATGTCTTTAAAATTGCTGGTTATTGAAAAATGTATGTTTAAAATTGCTTATAGACTTAAAATTAGGAAATTTCATTAAAATTCATTAATTTTAATTCAAAAAATTACTTTTTTAATGTTTAAATAACAGTGTGTTTCAGGACAATGACTTTTTTCCCCTTGTTTTTCTTACAAATTTCTTTTTGATGAGTAAGATACATTAAAAATAGATATTGATTTACAGAATAGGTTGCGAATAGTTTCTTTTTATAATAATGCATAGTGTTTATGAATTTAAAATTTATTTTATATGATTTATAAAGTATATTGAAAGATGAATCTCTTTTTAACGAATTTTCCACATTAACAAACTTTTTGGGGGGATTTAGCGGCTTCATTAAATAGAGGTCCGATTACATTTAGAGAATCACTTACAAATAAAGATAAATATTCCAGTAAATTTAGGTTAAAAAATATTAATTTTTTCTATCTGTAAGGGAAACATTCATATATGATTCATAGCAACATATAGGATTATTAGTGACTTTTTGTGATGGATCTTAAGCCTTTATCCCTTTTACACACATGGTGGCTGCAGTATCCAGTGGTCATGGTCAAGAGCTCGAGCCCTAATGCCACTGAAGGCTTACCATGTAGAGAGGAGGTTCAAAGTCCCCCCGTTAGCGTGGTGTGGTAGTTTGGAGAGGGAATGCCTGTTCAGATGTCATCATCGTCCCTTGATCATGATTCAAAATTACGAGGTACGTCTCCAATAGCCTTCATGTTGAGAGAAAGAGCAACGTTAACAAACACTCACACATGATGAAAGATAACTTCGAAGTCAGTGGTTCCCAAACTTTTTCACCTCATAGAACCTCCAGAACTTGCAAGTGCTTTCGTGGAACCCCATTCCATACACATACTTCTAAGAATATATCTCGAAAAAATATTTAAAGTAGATCAACATATTACGGGGACTTTATATAAAGTCAATTGAAAAAAGTATTAGATTTATTATTAAAAAATTATAATCTAATTTAAAATAATTTTATTCATTAACTTAACTCAGTGGTGCGACATCCCAGGAGGAACAAGGCCTACTGTATCCAACTCAGTATACGTGACATTGGGCCCTGAGGTGCATGAGCAGATGTTTCAGTCAGGTGGTCAGTCTGACGCGAAACCTCCAGTGTTAAATTCCCAAGCAAGCTTGGTACTTATTTTATCGACCCAAATGAAGGGATGTAAAGCTGAGTCAACTTTGCCCAGCCCAGGGTTTGAACCTCTGACCTGTGGTGTGGAAGCGCGATGCACTAACCACTCAGTCACTGGGCTTCCAATTTTATTCATTAATAATATTAATTTGTGACACACGTGCCATTTATCCATACATTACTGGGATACGTGCTTACTTTTTTTCACACAAACTGTCGAAGTCTAGATCTATTGAGATTAAATACAATCGAATTACTTATTCAGAGTTTAATTCGTTTTATACTTTATTTCTATAGCCACTCCTGTTGAGAAATATATTTCACTTAAACGCAGTGCTATGGATGACATTAAAATGTTTATAGCTGTGCTGGAAAACCAGTGTATTTCGTATCAATTTCAACCTAAAATTTAGATGCTGTTCTTGATAAATTTAGATTATAACTTCACAAATCTGTTGATATGTTGTTTCTTCTCCTTCATTATTAGTATTTTTACTACAAATACAAAAAGGTGAATTCTCCATTAGAAAACCATTCAGTTTTGCAAGGTATCTTGTTATAACTAACGAGTAGAAATTATCTGATGGAACTCGAGATAGTAAACAATAGAATATTCTCAATCTAGTAGGAAGTATATATATATAGAGAGAGAGAGAAAGAGAGAGATATATATATATAAAGCGTTTTAATATTAATATATTATATTATAATAAAAGTTTAAAAAGTGTTGCATAATAAAGTTATTATATATAAATAAAATTTTCAGCTTTAATGAGTACGACGAGCTATAGATACTTGTAACTATATAAACTTGACAGAGAACGTGAATCCATTTTGAGTACATATTTATTTCTACTTGAATGTTTCATTGTGACTCGTGGAACAACTGGGTATACCTCATGGAACCCTAGGGTTTCCCGGAATACAGTTTGGGAACCACTGCTCTAAGTAATCACTCCTATCTTCAGACCAGAGCAGAAATTCGGGGCTCATTTTACTTTACCATACAGTACACAACCATTCATTTCTTCTGACGAGTCTAGTAGAATAGGAGCTCGAACTCATGGTTCAACTTAAACATCCTCAGTTACAAGCTAGTGACCTTGAGCAATCGGCGCATGCATGGAATTGAAGAAAAATCTAGTCCTTAGAAAATGTTTTTAAAAACATTCTGAGTAATTAGGTAACTAATTACTTTCGTAACTAAATAATAATGGAGGAGGGGAGAGAAGAACCATAACAGCCGAGAACACCTGAGGATGTATGCGATATTTTTGTATAAATAGGATTTATCTTATAATTAATTAATGTCTGGTGTTTTTCCATTTAAATCTATTAAACTCTTTTTCTCTCTCTGCCTACAATTTCAGTCTCAAAAACCTAAGAAATCT
>BMAV01005270.1:90595-102339 GCA_019973955.1 Trichonephila inaurata madagascariensis
CTAATTGCATAGATACAAATTTTTGTATTAATGTTTAAATAATAGTAAAATAGAAAAAATATTAACTATACTCTATTAGTGTGGCTTGTTGGACTCGGGATTTCGTTACCCGCACGATCGTGCGGGTTGGGTGTTACTTGAGTCACTGCAGCTATAAGATAAGTAACATGCGAGTTTTCTTTTCTGTCAATAATTTTGATGAAAGCCTGCGACATAGCCATCCTGTGATGACCATGTCGTGCCGGTTCCGCGTAAGCTAGAGGTGTGGGATTATCAAAATGATGAGACATAATAATTCTTAATACAACTTTTATTAAGATTAACTTATATTACTTAAATTCTAATTTGACAATTTTAATTAAAGTGAGAGTCAAGCCCAAATTAAATCACGTATTCAAGTCAGATCACGCAACTAGATCCTTTATCTCAATTATCATTAATAATCCTATTCATCTAATTACTTATATCCAATATTACCTTTTTCAGTTCTCCTTCCTTGACCTAGAGAATATTATCTATAAACTTTATATATGAAGATTCCAACTTCTTTATCTTAGGCTTCTATTCTTTCCAACACTATCGGACTGCTAATTCTTGATCCGCAAGATTTCACACTAAGCTTTGTCACGCTATCGATCAGAATAATTCCACAATACTATCTCTGAGCCTGCCGCGCTATATCTAGGCTTGCCACGCTATATCTAAACTTGCCACGCTATATCTTATCATCAAAGCTTCTATCCTTTTATAGTAAATCTCATTTGCATAATATCTTTGTTTATCTTCTTGGTATTGGGTTGGAAAAGTTTTGCCATTAATCGTGGCCGTCAAAGAACATAGGAGTTATGTTAACAGAAAGACGCGAGAGACGTCACAAGCCTACATAAAAATGAGAGAAGCACACACATATAGTTATATAATTAATACCAAATTTTCTTGGGGGTCGCCATGTATGAGTCCCTTTTTTTCTTTCTCTCTCTCTCTCTTTTGCAATTAATATTCTTTTTCATACATTTGTTGAGGAATATGGCATTTTTATCTTCTCCACAAATATCTGCATCCATATCTCTTCCCCCCCCCCAAAAAAAAAATCGGGGGGGGGGTTAGTGTGGTGTGGTTTAAATATATATATTTTTTAAATAATAAAATTTTTTGATACATTTTACTATTTTTCATGGAATACTGTGTTAGCTTTTAACCAAAAAATTTTCAGGTGTCTAAAAGGAAAAGAATTCTCACAGAAGAAATTTTTCAATTGATGAATAAATCAGATTGCACTTAAATCAGAACTTAATGATCTCTCGGATGATGACAATGCTGCGAACAAAACATATGAATCGCGTATACTGGAAGGAGAATCAAGTTCAGATGAAAGCGATGAAGAAACACATGGGAATATTTGAAGTGGAAAGACAATTTTGGATCATTCTGTACCATAAAAGTCTCTTGAACATATTCATTATATTGATTTAACTGTTGCAAATTCTTGTTTTGTGTGCAAACAAGATACAATACCAAATAAAATTCCTCAAAAAATCAAAATGTATGGCTTAAGATTTAAGTTAGAGATAGTTGAAGCGTTATCAGCCTCTCCACCTACTAACAAAAGCATTTTAACTGATGATGAAGATAACAGTGTTGTGTGTAATTCTACTCTCAAAAAGATCGAAGCGTCATATTTCACTTGCTATACATGTCACGGCTTTTATCCTGGCCATTCCAGGATAAAAGGATTGACATGTATAGCCATTTTCGATGTGTTGATGGCATTTTAAGGCCTCACAATTGCAGATATGAAAACTTTGAAAGCAGTTCGAAAACATGTTGTGAAAAATGCAATGGTTATTTATACTCGCCAAAAACAAAACAAAAGATTTTTACAGTAAATAAATGAATTAATAAAAGAGTTAATTATACATCAATAATTTCTTTATTTGTAACAAGTTTAGTTGAATTAAGATTGTTTCTTCTATCAACTTAGGGCTACAAATGTATAACTCGTAAAATTTCATAGGTGACCTGTTTCACAGATAACGCCCAACCCACACGAACGTGCGGGTACCGTCTACGTTCCAGGAAGTTAGCGGGAATTTTTTTATTATTTTTCCCAATGTCATTGGGGTCCAAATAGTATTCATAACGAGAAGAATTTAATATTTGAGGATAAAAGTAATTCGGGTCTTAAAGGGATGTTACAATAAGACACAGCCCTGTACATAGTATGTATCCACTGGTGATTACATGGTACTCAAGGGTTAAGCACACAGTGACAATAATGTACATTTTAATTAAATTAATACTTACAATTTAATATTCTCTGTAAACAATTTTCTGTGACTTTTATATGAATATTTAATAAATTTTGATGAAAGAAATCTCTAAATGGGCATGAGACTGCACACATTTCTTCTTTATTTCTTTAGATTTATCGATTGATACAGTTTACGAGGTTGGACTACAAATGATCATCAAAACCAAACTAAAGTTATATGTGGATTTTCCGAATTTTAAGTGCATTAAGTGCAAATAATTTTAGACAAGACACATTATGTTTTATAGGATTTGTGGAAATCTTATTCTCGTCTATTCTTTAATAAAAGTTAGTACAGTAGAACCTGTTTTCATGCGGTCTTTTTTCAGGTGGAATATTATTTTTGTGCGACTTTTTATATGCGGTCTTTGAGGCGTATGAATTTCAATGGCTTTGACGCCACTGTAATATTTTACATCTATTTACTAGTGGCGTAACGGAGAATGTTGGGACCCCCCTGCCCCCTGAAAGTCAGATTTTGCCTTTAATATTTTATAAATTGGGTTAATACGTATTTAGCTGTAATCAAGCCTTGGGCCCCTAGTGTCCTATCTCGCCCCCTTCCGTGAAAGGACTCAATGGCTTTGGCTCTACTGAAATGTTTTCTATATATTTACCTACGGTGTACCGGAGAATGTTAGGACCCCCTCCGAAAGTCATGTTTTGCCTTTTATATTTTATAGATTGGGTGAATACGTATTTAGCGTAAGTCAGGCCTTGGGCCCCTAGAGTCCTCCCCCCTCCCCCATGAAGCGGGGGTGTACGTTACGCCAATGAAATGTATAGACACTTCAAGACACTCTGTTCATTCGTTATAAACAGTTTCCCGAAAATGCGCATTCAGTTGCTTTCTCTCGACGTTTCAGCAACTCGCGCTTGACTGAAAACGAAACTTTCAATGACAGTGAGATTATGAATAATTTGATAGATTATGAAGACGGCCAAGAAGAACCGAATTCTTTGAGAGTGGATAAAAATATGCAGGGATCCAGCTTTCCAACAAATTGGAAAAGCATTTTCTTCAAATAGATACCAATTAAGAAAATAGTATAAAATTCCAAAAAGGGCCTCAATCATGTATATCTGGTTATCGTGTCATTTACAAGCAACTGACCACCCGTCCATCGCCACAAAAACCTATATCTTACTTTATGTTGCCAAAAAATAAATCAATTGAAATTGTACCTTCAAGTGACGTAAGCGATTTTGAACTGATTCATTACAGGGCTTTGGATTACGATGAGTAGCAGTGAATTATCTATGTGCATTTTGAAAACTTATCCGTGTATACAATGAGAAACTATATGTTTTTAAAATATTTCCATGTGTAATAATTAATTATTTATTTGATTATGGAAGTACTCTTACATAAATTTCATAAATAATTGGCATATTTTATAAATGTGACTTTTTTTATGCGGTCCCTATCTCTCCACCGCATAAAAAAAGCTTTCTGTATTATTTCCACGAATTGGTTCGTTTTATGTAAGAATTTATATGAAATTTTTGAATATTTTTTTTGTGCGTTTATTTTTATGCGGTCCCTATCTACCGCGCAAAAACACGTTCAACTGAATTATGCTAAATCTGTATTATTCTGAAAATAGCTTAATGATTAAGAAATCAATTTTGTGACAAACTGTGCAAATTTTAAGAATATTATTTTTTTCAAAAATATTCTTTTACAGTACTATTATTTTTTTCCTCAAAATTTTACAGTTTATAATATTCAGCTTCCTCAGGCAAAAATTTATTACTGATTATACTACTAGTTATAATAAAAATACACAAAATTGTTTAGCTGTCGACTACTAGATTTGCATATTCATTAACCTAATGACGCATTTAACTTCATAAATTGTTCTTTATTCTGTGGAAAGGGCTATCAGGAATGTGATGGAAACTCAGCTGATTGCAAGCGAATGATGTCGCTGTTTGTTTAACACACACAAGGAATGGGATTTCACAGTCATTTCTTGAAATATAAGGTTCTTATAGTTTGTTAAAAATAGTTTTCTTATTAGTTGTTTCCTGTTTACATTGACTTTAAAGAAAGAAAAAAACATTTGTCAAGTCAGTAGTTTGCTTAGGTGTTGGTAGACCATGACATCTTTATCAATAACATTTTGAAAAAAAAAAATTTTTAGTATTTAGAAAATATCTTATCTACAGAATTCCGTTGTAAGAAAAAAGTTTGTAACTCATCAAATTCTTTCATTATTTCTCATTAGTAAATACATAGAAATTAGTTTTAAATGTACTTTTTTTCTTTTTGTATTTTGGGAAGTAAAATATTAAAGAAAAAATAGTAATTTTTTATTGATGGTCATATATGATTTGTATAAGAAATTGTTCAAACATTTCAATTATTTTGGTTTTGAAAAATAAATATTTTTATTAATTTTTAAATGAATGAAACATTTGATTTTGCTTAAAAAGTATATAAAAGAATATTTTTTCCTGTTTAAATCACTCAAAAATAGTTAAAGGCTGATTTCCATAAAAAAGTTTAAACCTTAGCTTGGATACAAAGTCTTCATGAGCCACCAATTTGCCTAAGTAAGCAAAAATTATTTAGAATAAAATGCTTGTTTCTGTTGTCAGGGCCGGCTCTAGCAGTTTTGCCGCCCCGGACAAAAATGGAAAATGCCGCCCCTCTCTCCAATGCCGCCCTTCTCTCTCTATATATATATACATATTATTTTAAGTCTTAAAAAATTCAAAATAATTCGAAATTAAGGATGTAATTACTTGTTATTATTTCAAACGAATGAAATAGAAGATAAGTAATCGTCAATTTAAGTAGTTCAATTTCTTCGAAAAATAGTCTGCTAATGGTGGGGACCACAAGCGTTTGTTTTAATTTATAATAACTACACTCAAGACTAAAATAAAGCATTTCCTGTGGCTCTGTATCTACCCAAACCTCTTATTACCCTTGTCCCCCTTTTGGATAGCTGGAACCAGACATCATAAGGGTGAAAGGAATGTCACTTGTGACCTCACTCCGAAATGGAAAGAAAGTTACTAGTTAAAGATGTGTAAACATATTAAACTTTATGCTTTAACATATACTCCCGCCTTAAACCCTTCAAGTTTCAACATAGAAGAAAACTGTCATTAAATATACAGAGTAAAAAGTAAAAAAATTAAGATACGTTAAATGAAATACCAAATTCAGACCCAATAACATTTCAGAAAATATATCAAATTTTTTGTAACAATAAAAAATATATTTTTCAAATTTGATCTAAATGCCGCCCTTAAAATTTGCCGCCTCGGGCAAGGGTCTGGTTTGTCTGGCCCTAGGGCCACTCCTGTTGTTGTTATTCTTTGAGATAATGTTTATTTAAACACTATCTCAAGAAATATGGACCTTTGTTGTGTGCTCCGTTTCCCTCAACTTAATTATTCAAGTACGATTCCCCCGAAGTATCCCTTCCAAATACTGCTGTACCATATTCGTTAATAAATGTGTAGTTCACATGCACATTTGAATAATGAACTAAAAACTTCTGACACAAAAAATAAGATCGAAATATATGGGTGCGCATATACGCCTGGTATAAAAATGATAGATCTAGAAATAAAAGAGAAGACGAGCATAGAAAAAAAATTAGACTTCTATATAAATCGAAATACTGTTTATTTAAGGCTGTCTTCAGCTATTGATAAGTGGCCGCGGTAGTCCGAGATCGAAAGTCCACCATTCTTGTGTCATGCTCCTTTTGATTTTGTCGATTTTCGGGAACAAAACACAGTAAAAAACTAATTATTGAATAAATAATTAGCATTAATTAATAAAATTAATCATTAATAACAAATAATTAATACTTCGCTATTGATACTTTGAAATGGGATTTAGTATTATAGGATTCATATAATTTCAATTTTTTAATTGATTGTGAAATTGTGATTGATTTATTACATATATATATATATAAACTTTGTATAGAAAAAATTAATACCATGATTTAAAATTAAATTGATAAATACATAAAATAATCGGAAACAAAAGAAAAATAATCTCTTTAAAATGTTTTCATATAAGTATTTAGTATATTCAGATACTTTATTCCCTGAATTATTTTTTTTAAAAAAAAACTACGAGGAATGAACTTTTTTTCGAAAGTTTTCTGTATTTTGAAATATTCACCCCTAGAGAATCATTTACATTTTATTTTTACAATGTATACTTGGAATCAATAAAAAATTTCAAACTATTTCAAGTTTTGCTGTATTTATTATAATTATGATTCTTTTTTTTTAAATTATATAAATTGTAAGGAAACATTCTTATTTTGTAGTTCTGATTCAATGTTTTATTAGTTTATATTTACTTAATTGTACAAATGTTAATTCGTACTCTTATCAGAAAAATGATGTGCTTCTTTACAACATATTTTCTTCGTATTCATCTCTTTCTTTTAGCTATTTTTAAAGCACATTTTCTTTTATATTTTCTTTATATATGTTTCAGATATGAAGTCTTGCAAGAAATTTGAAAAAAAATTGTCTTTTTTTCAATATGATTTAAACCAAATAAATTAATAAGATCAAATAATTTCACGTATTTATTCATATGTTTCGTACTCGTATATATTTCATACATTTCGTACTCATCTTTCCATAAGTTATTAAAACTTAATATAGATGGCGCCATGAGAATCACATTAGTTTCAACAGAGCTATCAGCTGTATCAAGAAAATGCCCGGGTCGTACGGTTCCAAGGCACCTGCTAAAATCTTGCAATTTTTTTTTTTTTTTTTTTTTTTTTTGCAAAAAAAGCAGGTAGAAGAAATCGACTCTGGACCGGTGTGACACCACTGTAGCCGTCGCTGGGTTACAGTGAGAGGATAATTGAATGTAATGTGAAGCCCAGATGTGAAGTTAATTGAACAACAGAATTCAGGGTTGAATCACTACGGATTAAATATTTAAAGATGTTCATATATACCTCAGAATCAAGACCCTTTTATTTTTTATTGAATATTCTCTTCATAATTGACGTCTATTTTAAGAGCAATTGACTCTACTGCTGATGATAAATGGTTTTCTATCAAAATATATGCACTAATTGGTTGTCAATTTTGATAGATAATTCAATCACATCATCATTTAGTACGCCCATTTTCAATATTAATATTGTAAAATCGTTCTTTTTTATAACGATCCCTTTTCCTATTCAAATAACTATTAAGAACATAGAAATCATTTTTTTTTTCGCGTCGTATATTCAACATTCACCTATACGAATAATAAGGAGTCGCAGAACTCATTATTATTCTTCATTATTATTTAATATAGAGGTCTTTAATAAGGGGTCCACTGAAAGCATTTTACTGGCCCCTCATTCGAATTTGGAGAAATTAAAAAAAAGGGCTTTGTCTGGTTTTTGTCATAAAAAAAGTCATTTTTTTTCTGTTCTTGATATTTAAAACATTTCGCTGATGTGTTTGATATCCGTTTGAGATAAAATTTTCTAAAAATGACGAATTTTTCAAAAAAATCACTGTATTTTAAATAATTTTAAGTACAAGAAAAACCTGACTATGCGTAGAGTCTCAGAAATGTTCGAAAAAAAGGTGGATTAAAATATTTTTAACAGGTTTGTAAAATATTTTAATTTGACTTCCCTTTTTTTGAAACCAATAAATATATATATATATATATATACAAATCTCTAAACACCATCTCTTTCCTAAGAAACAGTTAAAACCTTCTTTTTTTTATGTAAATTTCCTGACTACAATATTTTTTTGACAGTCGTGTGGCCCGCGGGTCATTGTGAATTTATTAATTTGGTCCTCGAACGTGTGAAAGGCTGAAGACCCCTAATTTAATGGATGAGTCCTAGAACTATGCTAAGCGGGGAAGAAAACTTGAATGCGATTTGAATAAGAAATCTTCGCTTATCTCCTCCGCGTTTGCTGCGGATTTATCTTGATGCTAATAAAAGCTTGAATTCCCTTCAAATATCAGTACTGTAAAATATGAAGACTACAAAAAATGGAAAAATTAATAACGTTATGACTATATAATATCTGAGAAAATGTATGTATAACGTTTTAATGGTAACATAAGTGTTATTATATTTAGATTATATTTGTTAATTAAATATTCCATTGTATCTTAACCCTTAACTTCGCCCTGTTGCATTTCTGCAGCATATGCTATATTTTAATTTAACAGACTCAATATTTTTTAATTGCCTACAAATCACTTATCTGAGGGAAAAAAAGATTACTGCAACGAAATACATGCTAATTTTGTCACTAGATGGAAGTACATTTTTTCCAGCAATCACAACAATTATAAAAATCTCTGATGCCTCAAGAACTGTGTTTCTGCTATAAAAAGAATTCATTATATTTTATGCTTCCTCTTATTTATTGTCGAAATAAATTACCAGGTAAGAAATTTAAACATTTTATGATGAATAATAAAATCTTATTATAAAAAAAAGTTTTGTAATTTACAGCACTCCTGCGCAGTGTTGCACTTCTGCAACGAACAAAAAAATGACGGAAATTCAATCTAAAACTGCTTAATTTTTTTTTTTCATATTTTTCCCTTTTATTATTACTTGAGAACTAGCTGATATAATTTTTTCAAAGAAATTTAAAAAATTGCGAAGTTAAGGGTTAAGTATACTTCCATATATAACTGAATAAATGAGATTTCTACTAAATTATAATTTCCCGAGTTTTGTATCAAATGTTACGGAAGATCAAAATAACTAACAATTTCCATTCAACTTGCCATGAATTACAAACTCCTTTCCCCACCCCACCCCCTAACTCAAAAATTAATTTATTGTTCAACTTTCGTTTATACCAGATGATGTTTTTACTTTTTCCTCAATGAATTCTTTTTTCAAAGAGTTGCAATATCTTATTAAAAATTGTCTTAAGTTTTGCTTAATCGATTCTTCACGTAAATATGATGAAGTCTTCAAGGTATAAAATTAAACGAATCTGCCATTTCTTAGTCATAACATGCTTGAGTGTAAAATTAGAAATTGAGAATCTTTCAAAATCATAATTTTACATCAAAGAGTTTATTTACATCTTCATTCTGAAAAGTTTCGATTGTAGGTTTCACACAAATAAGTAAATTTTTTCTGCTGTGGTTACAGTACTAACTGAGAACTAAACAATATCACTTACATTAATTATTTATTTAGATATCGAACTTTTTAGTTAAAGTATTTTTTAAATGAAAAAAAAAAGTGTTGGAGCACACTTGATCTAAATATCTTACACACATATCGCGACAGTTTTGAGTTTATCAAGGCGGGGAGTATTTTATCACATATTAATGTTCAAATAATCTCTCAATGTTATCGATTAAATTATCTAGGTCATTTGAAAGTTTTTATTTATTTTCTTCCCTCTGTAGAAAAAAAAACATGAACAATAACAAAAAATGAAATTCGTTATTTCAAATGAATTATTTCAATGAATTAGCATCTCTAATTTATGAATCTTTGGGGAAAAGGATAATATATATATATATATATATAGAGAGAGAGAGAGAGAGAGAGAGAGAGCTTATCTCAAAATTTTCTTTCTAAATAATTGAAATAATTATGAACTTAAAATTTATAATTCCCTCAAATTAATATAAACGAACAGTGTAAGTAAAAGGGCAAAATATGAACATTTTTTCGGGGTTGTTTCGTATTTTGCTTATCTGTCCTCATTGCATAAAGTGAGTAAGCGAGTGGTGGTCTAAAGGATAGACTTAAAATTCTGGATTCCAGAATATTTACAACAACATATTCAAGGAGGATATTTGGGCAAATTTTCAAGGTCAAGCACATGAAACCATTTTACTCTGTTTGCCTAAGAAGGGGAAATTCATGTGGTTTGGAAGGATAGCAAACAAAACAATTCATTTAGAAAAAGGCTCATGCGCAGCTGCTGTGCTTTGTTTTAGATTATTTGAGCAATGTTTTCAATGTTATGTAATCATGGCTTTAAATACCTTCTGGATATAAAATAAATGATTCAAAAATGTGGTCTTTGAAAACTTTATTTTAGAATATATATATATATATATATATAGGCTTATTCTCTACAAACAAGAGATAACATCCAACAATCACATTCGAAAAACACATAGACAGTAGGAAAATCACACAATGAAGGACATATGAGTAACCGAGATTAAAAATTTTATGCTAATTATTAATAGAGCTCTAAAAAACTGCTGTTATAAACATTAATGACTTAGGACAGCTAATATATAAAATAATTTATATAAAAGTGGAGTTGAACATGTTAAATTATCCTTACATGTAATCCTTAAATTTAATTATCCTTACATGTATTTATATATATATATACATGTGAGGATAATTAAATTAGATTAAAAATTTAACTCCCTATCTAGCACTTAACTCATATTTTTCATTTCCTCTTCAAGTATCAAACTAATCACCCATTTATTTCTTCCGAACATATGACCTAGCCAATAAACATGTCTAATTCCAGATCGTTATATTTAATATTCCTATATGTCAGCATTAACTTTCATGTACAATCATAAAATCCACGATATGTTTTAAGTGCTAACCCACTTAAAACACACCGTGGCGTGTTTTTTCCTCCCTGCTCTTAGCGTCAGAAGAGATGTACTAATTCTAGAATAAAGACCTTTTTAAAAACTAAGTCTGATTCTGGCTCAAAACATGTCATATATATTTATACATATTTGTTAAAAACGTGTCTCAATCATCTTCAAAACTAATATCATTTTTGCTATAGTCTTACTTTTTTTTTTTATGTTCCTTCATATAAGAAAAATACATAGTACATCACTAATATCCACTGACAAAAACGTTTATTAAACTCAGCCAACTATTTCAATCAGACAGTGAAATAAAATTGAATGCAATGCCGATTTAGGCTTATTTCGGGCCTGGGCGCAGAAGATCTACAGGCCCCCTTTGCACTGGAGGATCAAAATTTATAATTAGAAAATGTGGTTAAATCCAACTTATCCGGGCTCCCCAAGCGCTCAATGGATAAACGGCACTGCTTGAATAAATAAATTGGAAATTTTTATCAGAAATCTTTTTTCTTCCATATATCGTAATAATAAGACGTAATAATAAGTACACTAATCAATTGTCATCTCATGCGTTTAGATAAATCTAGTCTTTTAACTCGCGGTCACTCGCGCCTGTTTTTGCTACCGTCGTTACTCGCGGGGTGTAGAGAACACCCCAAACTTTTAACACGTGTATTTAATTATGAAAATAAAATTAAGTCATTATGATACATACTTATAAAGTACAAGATGTTTTTTGCATTACACAAATAAAATTATTAAATTCATTGTAATCAAATGAGACTAATACTAATTTAAACTAAACATGCAAAATTTTCATTTTTAAACACGTAATTTTATATTTTTTCTTAAACC
>BMAV01005270.1:121741-154377 GCA_019973955.1 Trichonephila inaurata madagascariensis
TGAAATATATAACTTAGAAGTGGGTTTATCCATATTTTACGACAACAGAGGGGAGCAATTTTAAGAAAAAAACGCCGATAATTATTTCAATGGGTTGTAACTCTGAAAATAATGTGAATTTTTTAAAAATCGTAGTTGAGCCTCTATAAAGAGGTCTGAGCTATATACAGGCAAAATATTATTATAATAGAAGCATTTTTCACAAAAGGAGAACATTTTGAAAAAAGATTATTCTAAGTTCATTTTTTGCCAAAATATTGTATTTAAATATTTTTTTTTTGTCAAAATGTCCTTAAAACAATTTTATACGTGTAGTCTAATCTAAGTGACACTAAATATCATGAAAATTATCCATTTATGCGCTTTTTTAAAATCACGGTTCCGAACGTAGTCGGATACCTTAAAAGACAAGTTTTACTACATTATATTCACATATATTGAGAATTTAATAAAATATTTAATCCCGAAAAAGAGAAATATTTAGAAAAATTACTTAGAATGCTTATTTTTGAAAATCAGTTATAACAATAGATAAGTAATTGTACATTTAAAAAATGAAGATAATTTATTATAAAGTTAGTAAGAGTTTATCGAAAGCTAATTTTTCACAAAGTTCGCATCTGAACATGGATATTGTATTTGATAAAAAAAATATTTAAACTTAAATTAATTATCTAGTTATTCGAAAGAATCTAATTTGAGACACACTATTTTTATCTTTAATTATATCAAAAATGTAAATGAATTCTGGAAAAAGAAATAAAAAAATCGTTTTCATTTATATGAAATATTTAAGTTAGTTATTTTTCTAAAAGCAGTAATTCGAAAATAATTTTTTATTTAAAAGAAGATTTCTATTTTTCGAAATGAGAAAAATATGTTTTCAATATCCTTGATTGTTATTATATATATTTCCGTTATCTAACCTCTTCAAAAAAATTTTAAGAAAACTTTAAAAACAATATTTATCACTCACTAAAATGAACTCATTTTTTGAAAGTATTTTTATCTCAGAAAAAAATTAGCTCCCTATGACATAGATTTTATGTATGAATCATGCAGTTTATCATTTTTATATTCGTTTCGTACAGCTTTACTGAAAATAAGTGAAAAAAATTCATATAACGTGCAATAAATCTATTTTACAAAATTAGTTGACGTAAATAATTCCTCGAGCTTAGTTTCAGAAGTATATTCAATTTTATTTTAATTAGAATAAAAATAAAAAAAAAATAGAGAGTGAGAGGAATAAACTAAATTTTTCGAATGGCAACGAAATTTCTAAATGATTCATGCGCAAGCACGATTTTAAATCTCTCGCTGGAATATTCGCTTCTTACTTTTTTGCAAACGATTTTAAACGATCATCGAACTTTCAAAAAAGATATGTCTGATAGGGAAAACAAAGGATTACGGTGCTTAAATATGAAATTTCCTGAAAAGCTGTGGCTTATTGTCAATGATTGTGAAACTGGTGCAATTGGATGGGGATTTAATGGTGAAACCATTACTTTAGAATATGAAAGATTCCAGGAAGAGTATTTAGACAAAAATGTTGGATTCTTCAAAACCAGCAATATTGCTAGTTTTGTGAGACAATTAAATCTCTACGGTTTCCGCAAATGCAATCGTTTTAATGAAGATAAACATGAATTTAAGCATCCACTTTTCATGAAAGGCCGTAAAGATCTTTTAGAATATGTGAAGAGAAAACCAGGATCTTTGATAAGTTTTAACGCATCCATTAGAACACCTAAGAGTTCTAAAGTGAAAAATAACGTTGTATTTTCTTCAACTGAGGCTGAAAATGTAAGTAAAAAATTTTCTTTAAATAGCTTGGTATTTATTTTTTCAAAATAATATATTGTTCTTTTATTATTTTTAAAATAATCTGCTTTTTGATGACATCAAAGAAAAGTGTTAATGAGAGAGAATTTAAATATGACATTTATTAAGTAAAAGTGATAAATTTGTACTGAGTGAAAGTAAGATGTAAGCAAATAAAATAGCGTTTATATGCATACATAAAATTCTGAAATTTTTTTAATTTGATATGTGTAGATAAATATTCTAACAAACTGTGACATTGTCTCTAATTTTCAACAATTTCAGCATTAGTTTATCAAACTAATTTTGTATTCAATCGTTTTAAATGAATATTGTCTCCTAAATAGATTTTTAAAAAATCTACATTATATATTCATATTATATCCACTCATACAAACAATCGAATAATTATGAAATTTCTTTTTAGTTCGTATTCTCCTTGTATGTGCAATACAATAAGATTGGTTCTTATGTGTGTTATACCGTTCACAAATTCGCCAGATCAAGAGACATCACTAATTCAGAAAAATGTCGCCAATGGCTGCCCTCATTATTATTTTTACGTTCTAACTTTTGCGCTCGAACGGTTTTCATTATAGGCTGCAAGCTGAGGCATTTGGCAATGCCTCTTGATTTCAGCAAAATTGGTCGACGGTAAAAATTTCTAAGTACCGTAAAATTAAAATTTAAAAGAAATAAATTTATCAAATAATTAGAGAATAATATTGCTCAACTTGGCTGGAATGAAGTATAGAATATCTCACATATTTGGTGATGTTTTTCATATTTTATGCAATGAATTAAAGAATTTATTTTTTTATCTGTAGCGAATACTTTAGTTTATTCCCCATGACACATAAAAAACATAAAATTATTTTAAGTCACATATTCTGTGTTCTTAACTTCTATTCGCCAATTGAAATTGGCAGATTCTTTTTTAAAAGAAAAGGAAAAAAGGCGATCTTAGAAAAAGTCTTTTGTTATTCTTTTTGAAAAAATTATAAGAATTCGACCTCTAACTTATTTCCTTCTTTAAATAGCGCAATTTGAATTCGTGTTTCAAAATTTTGTTGGAATATTCCTTCTGTTAATTATTCTGAAAAGCTTCTGTCAGAAATAGAATTTTTTTACGTACCTTTTTTGTGATTTAGAGTGAAAGGTAAAAATATCTGTGTTACATCAATGCATTTCTAAAGGTTTGTTTTCGAATAATATCGAATTTTCAGTTTTTGAAAATAACTTACATTTTATTGAGAAGGATTCAAATGTACGAATTTATTCAAGAATACCACAAGAGAGGTTTGATTGGGTATTGTGTTAGAAGGTCCGTGGGAAAAGATTTATTGGTTTGAAAGGAACGAATTAACGAATATATAAGTTCAAATCGCGAATTATTTCATTTTTTGGCTAAAGTGTAAGAACAGGGGTCCTTTGGATTTGGTTATTTTTCTTTGGATTTGGCGATTATTATCCAGATATCAAGGAGAGATAACGAATTCTTTCTGGAGAACTATATAATTTGGTAACCCTTGATTTTTGATAAGTGGTCTTAAGCAGATAAGGTCACGTGTTCTTTTTAATTAATTGCTATTGGTTATTTTAAAAAAAAATGTAGATGTTTTTAAAAAGGCAGACGATTTTCAAATTAACGATTCCATCGTTTATTTTTTATTCTTCATTTTGCATTTATAGATTTTGCACGTGAAGGATTTTTTGAATTTTTCAGTGCAATTTTTAACTATCCTATTTTTCTGTTTTTCGTTTGCTGCTTATCTTGACAAGTATGTCTAAAAAATATGATTTTTGCGGGTTTTTTATTTTATTTTATTTATTTATTTATTTTTTATGATTTGGAACGAAAGGGGAAATTGTCTGTAATACAGAGGTGCATGGAAAAAGAATTGATTGCTGAATGTTCGGTTTGCAAGCAAGCTATGCGTTTGATTAAAAAGGATTTATCGTATAAAAAGATCTAAAAGGAAGAATAGCTGTTCGAAGAAAGTAAGCTGAGTATGCTTGAGATTCTGATGTTGACGAATATGTGGGTGCGAAAATCGAACCGTGACTTCATTTCTTTCAAACTGAATGTTTCGAAGAAAACAGTCACGGATTGGAAGGGTTTTTGTAGAAAGGTATGTAAGAAAATGAGTGTGAAAGAGAGAGAGAGAGAAATTTATACCCTCCTATACATGAACTTTTCTTAGCGCAGGCAAGCCTTTTTCTCTAATATTCCAATTTACGATTTTCTTTTACTTAAAAAAAAGTACAATTTTTATTTTTATGTGTTACTGATAGCTTTATAAACATTTTTTTTAAATTTCACATGGCTCAAATGAAGTATAGGGGAATAGTATAGGCGCTTTTGGATTTGGCGATTTTTATATAGTAGATATCATGGTTAGATAACGAATTCATTTTGGCTTCCGGACACCTATCACTAAGTGAAGTAGCTTCTTGATCGATTTTGATCGGCAAAAGAAATTGACATCCCCCCCCCCCCCTATTCTACACATTAACCCATCTATTTTAAATTTATGTCTTGGGAAATAGTGTTTCGAAGGATAATTTCCATGAATCCATCAAGAAAATTGAATGCTTTCATAGGGAATATAAGTGGAAGAATGACTTAAAGGTATTATCGCAACTTATTATGGCAATAATCGCCAAATCTATTAATAATTCGCCAAGTTGGCAAGCGCCATTTCCTATGTCATACGTGCTGAATCGGCAACCATGTGCTTCGTTTCATGTAATGTCGCCAATAGGTTGCGATAGTATGTAAGTACCGATCTTTGGCAGGTAGCGTACAGAAAATACATTAGTTCCCCAATTCTAATATTGTATTATTAAAGTATTTGAAATAAATGGATCATACATCTACTCCGCTTTTGGAGCGGATTTGAAATCACGAAAGATGTTTGTTGGCCGTTAGTTCTCTATCCAAGATGGGCACTATCACTGAAAACACGGGATATGAAGGTGGAAACAGAACTGGAACTTGAAGAATCAGGTAGATACTGTAGAATTATATTCATTGGAAAAAAAGTTTAAAATGATGAAATAAAAATAATTGTACGTGCATATTTCATGAAAAATGGTGCAGAAGATGGTACTTAGGTATTATCGCAGCCTATTAGCGACATTATATGAAACGAAGCACATTTTTGCCAATTTAGCGCGAACGATACAGGAAATCGCTGTTGCCAACTTGCCGAGTTATTAATAGAGTTGGCGATTTTTGCGATAGTATCCATTTAAGTTCAATATATAATTCTATTTTAAAAACTCTAAAATTTGTATTTTTCATCGTTAGAATGTGTTTAGTTTTGACATTGAACGAGAATCGATACAAATCAATAGTCTGGTTGCCAAAAGAAATTGCTAAGAATTGCTTCCTATATTTCTTTTTGATTTAAGAAATTCTTTCACTCGTTTGCTGTACAATTTTCCCATAAAAACAGAAATTGAAAGTATATAGCTAGTTCTCGTGTCTATAAGAGTAGCAATTCTAGCGAGCACATAACAAACACATAAGACACAATGAAAACTCTAGGATTTTGGATAAGGGGAGGGAGGCTGAGGGCTAGAAAATTTTGAATTGTAACGTCTCTGAATTTTTCTCAAGTGAATGAATGTGTTTCTTTAATCTATATTCATAAATTCATTCATCAACTACTTAAGCAAACTGAAAAAAAAAAAATCTAAATAATATTTTAAATACCTGATGAAGACATGAATACAGAAAATAAAGTAACAATTTGTTTGTTATTAAATGTGGTAACAATATACCTTGCCATTAAACTGAACAAGTTAAAAAAATATATTGTATATTATATTGTATATTAATTAATTAAAAATATTTCTTAAGAAAAATGAAACTCTTGAAATGATTTAAATACGTCGAGTCACATTTTTGGTACTGTATGTTTTATTCATATACTGCGTGTACGCGCGCGTGTGTAGGAAAGATCTTTTTAAAAACAGAAAAAAAGCTCCACAAAAGTATTAATAACTAAATATAAAAAAAATGTTCTTAGTATTTTTTGATATCTAAAAAGGTTCAAATTTGGTAATTTTGTTGTGATCGGTAATATTTTTATCCGTTATACTATCTTATTTTATTAGGTTCCAGTTATACAAGGCAAACTACAAAAATTGTTTTTGAAGGAAAGTTGCCAGATGGGCGCTTTCTTAAAGTCAGTTCGCGACTTTCGCAAAGTCTGTTTTAGTTTAAACACAAGTAAAAAAAAAAAAAACGTACATTCTACAAAAACAATATGGAAAAAAATAAAAGCTCCAAGAAATATCTCGATGTTTTAACCAATCAGAAAATCCCGATTTTAACTAAAAGGAAAGTGATACATTTCATCTACCAGATGATTTTGATTTTTGTAGGCTCCAGTTACTTATGGCAAACATTATAGCTTTGTTAGCAAAGTTCAAATATTAGTTGAGAGTGATTTTTCTGAGGCAAGCAGATTCAAGTGAAGTGGCTAATTTGACTTTCGATTCTATTAAGCTTTTCGTATTTGTGGCATATTAAACAGAGCTGAGCCTCTGAGTTTCTAAATAGCGTTTCGTCTGAACTACGAGAGTAAGGTAATCGTTCTATCTTCAAATTAGGCTCATAATTAAAAAATCTCTTACCAATAGCTTTCTGGTCACTGAATACGTCGCATATTTTTATCGAACAATTAATCAAGTAGCCCGTGACTATAAGGCTAACTCTTCTGTGAAACTAAAACAAGAGACAGGGAATAATTATAAAAAATAATTCTTCTTAAGCACTACAGCCGATTTCCAGCTCAAGGTTGTCTCAGTTAGTTCAAACCATCTTGATTTGCTTATTACTATTGTTTTCTATCTATTTACGCAACTGTTTCCCAAGCATTTTCTATATTGTCTAGCCATTTTGTAGGCGGTCTGTCTCTTCTTTTGCACCTCTGGTATCAAAAACGTTGTTTGCTTAATTGGGTTGTTGTTATCATACATTAATATGTGGCTAAGCTATCTTAGTTGTGAAGTCTTAAATAATTTGATTACATTAATAAAAAATAATACATAAAATTATTTTCAAGAAAGAAATCAGGTTGGCCATAAATTTTATGTGTCCACAAGAAATAAAATATGAATTCTATTTTCTAGAAAAAACTTTTTTTTATGAATATCACTTAGTTCAAATTAGTTGATGACGTATGCTGCTTTATTTCTAATGAAATATTCCATTTTTATACATTGAAATTGATTTCATTATAAATTCGTAATAATAAAATTTGTACAATACCGAATTATGTTTAATTTCTAACAGATAGCTCCAAAAAATGAAGAGAAAAATTCTAGACAAGAGACGCCCAGAACAACTTCAAAGAGACTACCATTGCGATACCGTCAAGATTCTAATTTAATGAATCCTTTGAGACAATTTTGGTGGAATAACATTTATCCCGCACCATACTCAAACAATCTCTATTGTGATAGGAGCATTGTTGAACAAGGATGGATGCCAATGGATTCACCATTTTTCAATTCACAAACATTTATCAAACGGGAACCAGGTAAACCTGAAAATAATGAAAACTGCTATATCAAAAATACAATGAATGAGAACCAGCCATCAGATTCCAAAATTAATAACAATATGTATTTCTTAGTCGTTCCTGGCTATTCATCTCCACAGAGTCACGATATATATGCTAATCCAGGTTATTATGGTGGGATAATACCGTTTCCAGGATTGCCTTTCAGAGATTTTCATTCAAATGTTAGTAACATTGGTACATTTACTAGAAGAATGCCTACAAACTTTGGTTCAGAAAGTCAGAAAGATCATCAATATGCTAAAGGAATGTCCCTGAATAATGAAACTATAAATAATAATATATGTGCCGAAGAAATATATAATGAACAGCTTAAAAATTTCCAAATGTTTCATCAAAAGGATTGATGAAAGTTGTACACAATATCACATAACATTTTCGGAGAATAATATAAATTAAAAAATATGCAGAATAAAATAAAATAATATACGATTTTCCATTTTTATTTCTTTTTTTCCAAGACATACACATTTAATTCTTATTTCCATGTGTCATGTATTTTTAAGAGATTAATTAAAAGTGTTCGCTTAGTTTCATATTGGGAAGTAGAAAGATAATTTGAACAAATGTGTTTTCGAATTCATATTCTTTGAGTTAGTATTGAGTTTCATCAGAAGAGATAATTATATCAATTAAAATTTTCTAAATGAAGGGAATAAAACATTTAAGAAATAAATAAATTTCTGGCTTTCAAGTGAATTAATGAAAAGCATCTCATAAATATATTTTTCCTTATACCTAAGCTTCTCGAAGCACTTTCATGTTGGGATATATATTCATAATTTTTCAAAATTTACTTTTTTACAAATAGGAAAAAGAAAACGAAGAGATAAATAGTGCAAATCGTAATAAATATGCATAATCACAATCGCAATCGAGGACTTCTTTTTCATAAAATAAGAGCAGTTAACCAATAAGAACAGTTACCATTTTTTTAATCCCCTCGTTGTCAGAGATCTAACAAAGATGTCCTATAATAAATGAAAAAGATAGTGGTTTGTAAGACAACATTAGGAAATAGAACGCTTAACTTAAAATCTACCAACCAAAGTCCATTAACTTTTTACAAAAGATGATAATAACATGAAGCCTGGCGTGATCGCAGTGGAAGATAGATTAGACCTGGTCACTTCGATTGCAGTTTTGCTAGCCATCACCGTTATTATTTTTTTGAGTAACCAACCGAAATCTCTGAATACCTTTTTGAGATGAAACAGATTCGGATGGCAATGGCGCCTAAGAAAGGCGACAGACAGTCCTGCGATTACGTTCTAGTACATAATCAACTTCTCATTGGCTATGATGAAGTGTGACAAAAACAAGTCATGTTTATATTGATAAATCAAAAGAAATTATCTCTCTTTCTTGATTGATGCCCAACTAAGAAACTTAACGAAAGAATTCGTTAATGCAATTCCAAATTTTAAGACGTCTTTCAACCGCTGTACTATGTAATTAGTAGGAATCTTATTCCTTTCCGATAGCTTTTCTCCTTTATCAAGACATTTCTTCGGTATGTCTAGGTTATGATTAATTTTGGCGTCGTATATATTTTTATCTAGAATTTTCAAAACAAAAATTGCAACTTCTGACATCTAATGGATGTTACAAGTTGTGGCTGCAATATTTCTCTTTATTTGACTAAAAAAATATTCGGTACCTGACGGGTTCTTAACTAGATTCCCTTTTGTCCACAAGCTAATCTATTCTTAAGAATGTCAGCATCCATGTTATCCATTTTTGTAAAATTATTTTAAAGTTTCCTTGCTCCTAAATTATATTCACCATTTCAAACATTAAAAGAGTTATTTGTATGTTATAACGCCGACTGGGTGGAGTAGTTGATTTGGTGCTGACCTTGTTCGCCCAAGTCGGTGGATTTTCATGATGCGAAATCGACAGCATTCATGTTGTATGATTATGCGGCATGTTAAAGGTGAGAGAGTGTTAAATTTCTTGTTCGATTTCGCATCGTCAGGTTCAGGTGTCCTCTCTCTGGGGAGGAAACTGGGGTTCATAATTATATTATGGCAATTGCTATGCACCTACGTATATGTGGTCACACTAAGAAAGTGAAGACCGGGGGAAAGTACTTGGTATGCAACGGTAATTACTAATCTTCAGCAACATTGAGGGGGGGAGGAATGATGTTCTAACTTTCCAGATATATAAAAATTTTACTTCCATTAAAATTTTAATAAAAAA
Source organism: Trichonephila inaurata madagascariensis (assembly GCA_019973955.1). NCBI lineage: Eukaryota > Metazoa > Arthropoda > Arachnida > Araneae > Nephilidae > Trichonephila > Trichonephila inaurata. Next base: position 131,371 of record BMAV01005270.1, read on the forward strand.
ATTGATATTGAATTGTTTTTACATTTTCATTCGATTTGATTATTTTTCCCTCACCATTTCTTGGAATCATTTCCACTTTCCTACTTTTTTACCTCTAGGTTTAGTCTATTATTATAAACTGAAATTCCATCTTTAATACACTTATGTGTCGCTGTGTATAATTTCAAAAATAAGTTGCTATTATATATTTAAACTATACATCTCTTTACAGAAAGGGTTTCTAAGTAGCGCGATTCGAAAAAATCACTACATTTTAGTAAGCATAACATTTTAATATGGAAAATATATTTGAAAAATCATATAGAGGCTTAGACATGTGACATCAGAAAATATACATCCGTATATAACAATACGTCCCTTATACAGAAACATGTATAATGTGGTCACTTTTAATTTCAAAATTCATTCATTCATCTAGACGTTTTCATGAATGACACTGAAACTGAACTTTTTAAAACGTTTTTATAAGTTTCTTTTGTATGTAATGGAATTTCTTAACTCAATTTTTACCCACATTAAAAGCTTAGACTAATTCGAAATTTCACACACTTGTCAAGGACCGATGACAATGCAATAATTTCATAATTTTGTTTCATTGTTTTGATCAGGATTTTAATAATTAAGGATTTACGAGATTTGGCGACTAATTGCACAAACCATTTTCAGATTTAGCGACTAATTCCATATGCCATTTCTACATTTGATGACTAATTCCAAATTTAGTAACTAAAAGATTAAGGTGCAACTCTAAAACTGCCAAATAGGCTTCTGGTTAATAAAAAATAAAACAAAAAAGTGTTCTTTATGTGAAAAAAGGTAGAGTGGGTTTTGCGTAGTTTTTCTTAAAATGGAAATTAAAAAAAAAAGACTGGTGCATGTGAATAAAAATAATTCATGTTCTAACAGCGAAATATTTTTTATTTTTTTCAATTCCTACTATTAGCTCACAATCTTTATATATTTATTTATTTATCTTGGGGGAATTTTCAATCGTTAATAAAATACATTTTAAAGCGCTCAATTGAGGTGAAATTTTATATACAGGATTATTTTGGATGACAATACAATAATATAATAATAATTAATAAAAATTAATTGATTAAAACTAATTATTTAAAGAATTACAAATACAACCACGTTGGCATCATTTTTGGCGACTTGGCGATCCTTTTGTTGACTTGTGTCAAAACTTGAAAAAGTTTTTTTCTCACGTGTTAAAGTATTCAGTTGAGCTAAAATTTATATACACGATTGTTTTGGATGACAATACGATACTTTAATGATAATGAATAAAAATTAATTACCACTTAATGTTGTGATTCTGTCATATGTATATATATATTTATATTAATTGTAACTATTTAATAAAAAGTAGTTAAAATAACTTTTTTTTTTGTTTTTGTTTATCTAAGTAGGAATTGACTTAATTTTTTTTTTTATGTATTACTTGTTATAAAGAAACTAGCTGTACCCTGCCACGCGTTGCTGTGGCCCAGTCATGTTAAATAGAAAGCATATGTTTTCAGTATGTTAAAACATTTGCATTACAGGTATGATCCTTTATAAAAAAAAATGTATAAATGTATATACACAAAACTTTCCTTAACTGATGTCATTTATAATTTGTTAACCAAATGCCTTACGTTTAGAAGTGATGATACGCATTAACATTATAGCAATCAAGGCCCCATTAACGGAGAGAATAAATACTCTTCAGATCCATTAATTAATATCCATTATCAAACTCAAGGATAAATTCAACAAAGAATAAATGATAGTTTTTGAAAACTAAAAAAAGAGGCTTTTATTGTAGATCGAACAAAAAAAAAAAGGAAAAATAAATTATAGTTTTTAAAAAAACTAAAAAACACGCTTTTATAGTGAATCGAACTAAAAAGTAAAAAAAAAATAATTCTTAATATAAGAATAAAATGATTAACGAGAAAATTAATGTCGTGGTAAAAGCGTGGGGTACTAAATTTTTGCGCTACATTTTTACACTAACTCAGCATTTCGGAATAGAACTAGTAAGAAATTATAACAATTAATATAGAGCACCCCACGCTTTTATCCCAATGACATTAACTTTTTCGTTAATCATTTTATTTTTATACTAAGAATTATAATTATTTTTTTTACTTAAGTTCGATTCACTATAAAAGCGTGCTTTTTAGTTGTTTTTTTTTTAAACTAGAACTTATAAATCTTTTTATTGTGAAAAATTTTACTTAATAATAACCCACCACGTGAATTAAAAAATGTACATCCGTTCTAACCCACAATTATATATCACTCAAAATTATAATGTGTTACAAAATTATAATGATTGAAATGTGTACAACGAGAGGAGATTTTTGGAAGGTGTCATATTTAGTTATAATCATAATAAAGTTCTAGATATATTTGATCGGCATTGTCGGATCATAAGTTCGAGTCCTGGTGCCACCCAAGACCTGCTATGTAATTGGATGATGCACGTTAAATCTGTCGAGGCTAAAAGCCCTTACGTTGTGTAGTGTGGAGATTTGGAGAATGGAATACCAGCTCAGATGTCAGGTCACTTGACGGAGGATCAAAATTGCAAGGTACGTCGTCAGTAGAAAAAAAAATTCAAATCGAGTCTGAATAAAAAAAAGTAAAAAGTTCATAATTTAATTTTGTGAGGAACTACTTGCTTTTGCAAATTTTATTTTATTTTAGGATCTACTCACAGTTTATTCTGATATTTCTCTTACATTGAATTTAAAAATATTTTAATTTATTTATATATTGTTACAATCAGTTTCATAGGTACACAGTAAATTCCAAATCTATGTTTATATAAAAGTTATTAAAAAATTTACAAAACTGACAGTCATTATTCTGATTGGTGGTCTCAAATTCAAGCCTTTTCAATAAGAAACCACTGTGTAATTTAAGCTTCGTTGAATACGAGTATTTGCATGTTACCCAAGAGTCCTCTCATCACAGAGGCGTAACGTACACCCCGCAGCGCGGGGAGAGCAGGGTTCTAGGGGGCCCAAAGCCTAACTGCCGCCAAATACCTAACCCTTTGTAAAATTCAAGTTGGGGGCCCAAAACCTGACTTTGCAGGGGGACCCAAATGTTCTCTGTTACGCCACTGTCTCATCATAAGGTTCTATTCAGATGTGATAATTTTTGACTGCATTTCAAAATGACGAGTTTACTGAGAAAATTACAGAAGTGACCAAAAAGTAGTAAAGATGAAGCCTTAATAAATCATATTAAATAGAAATATTAAAAGAAAAGTGCGCCAAATTCTGCAAATGAAAATTATCCTTAAACGATGTTCTGAATAATTAGTTTTTGTGGCTATGGGAAAATTTATGACTACCTATACTTTACAAACTGATTCGAATATTAAAATAACAGAAGATAAAACTAATTCTGAAAATATACCAGTTAAAAAATTATAGCGTTACTTATAGTGTCATGAATTCTAATAATTGCTCCCTTTAAATTTTATTTACTTTTGCCTAAAATTATTAGTATTATAAAAGCTTATGTAATCACCTATCTCTCTCGTTACAGGTTGCTAATTAATTTCTAAGTAATAATAAGAAAAAGACGGGAATCCTTAATAAATTAAACTCGTGTTTACTAAGTATAGTACTCTATCTTACATAAATATTCAATATTTTGATAAAATTAGCAACCTTTCATTAATTTTTATGATGGACGCCATGTTTAATTTTGTGAGATATACATATAAAATTCCATTATATATATTCAATTATACATATCGTACGACGTATGCAGAATTTCAAATAAAAATATTCGTTACAATTATTTTGTAAAGAATAAGTTTATTAAAATTCTTATTTTTATTTATTTTTATAATTTTATTTAACCTTAATCATTAAAAAAAATTGCAAATTTTAGCAATCAAATTCCAAAATTTTCCGTATCACAAAAAAAAATGTAATCAAGGGTGATTTATCACGATTATAAATCATAAAATAAATTACTGCTTAATCAAACTTATGTGCTAAATACATATGATGTCATTAGTCACACGATAACTATACACATGTGTTTCCAGCCAATCAGTTTATAACTTCATATGTCGTCATGGGCACACGATAACTGCAATTACGTATTTCCAGCCAATCATTTCCTGCGCTGCGCTATCGTTTGTTAACAATAACAATGTTCGTAGGTAAAGAAAAATGAACTAGATTTAAAAGTACGCGAATAGATCAAGAGTTTTTTTTTAATTTTCAAAAATACTTTTCAGTATTTTAATACTTGAAAATCTTTGTCCAGTCGAATTTGAAATTTTATCTAAATTTTTACCAGCAGAACAACAAGTATACTGTAAATGTCAGTTTTAAATTTAATGAAGACCACGTGATTGCATTTATCATGTGACCTTAGTGAAATTTCCCCACTGCTTTTTACATTTTTTTATAGTTGCTCTCTCTCTCTCTTCTTTCCTTTCTACATATATATATATATATATATATATATATATATTGTATTTTTATAAAATTAAAAAACTAAAAAAAAAAAAAAATAATAAAAAAAGTAAAAAAAAAAAAAAAAGAAACGATCCAGCTAATTCTTAAAATTTCAAATAGAAGCTAAAAAGAGTTATTGGGAAATGTATGCTACTTTGTTTTTTATTTGAATAAAAGAAAAAGTCAAAATATAACGTGCAAATTGCTAAATTTTTCGTACATATCCTTTCATGTTTATTTCTTTTAAAAAAAGAATACGGAAGTTGCAATAATTATTTTGTGATTATTTACTCTTATCGTATTCCTCTATCTTGCAACCAATTCAAATTTTAAAGAGGTATTAATTAAGAACTATTTTTTATTGAGAAACAGATTACTTTTTTTTAAATAGTGATTGGGGCGTTATTTTCCTTTTCATGACATTGAATGAACACACACTTTCATTTTTATTTCCAACCATAGTGCGTCATGCTTCAACACATCACATCCATGTGGTAAGTTCGCTTATATTTGATTTAATCATCACGTACGCACGCAACTGGCCGTTCTAGAGGAAGTTGTGCAAAGCTTTTATCGCCTCTTCCTGTTGTAAGCTTTTACCAACATTTCGATAGTCGAAGCAAATAGAATAACCGGTGTTTTCAAGGTCCATTTCAGTTTGTAAGCATTTTCCTTTGAATCATGTCGTTATTTTTGGTTGTCAGTGTAATAGTAATAGGTAAGTTAGAAATGAAATTTTCTCTTTAAAAGTCTTGCTAAAACATATTAACTAAAAACAGATTAAACACATCTGATTAGTATTTAAATCTGGATGTTTATCCTCTTCAATTTTAGTAGAGTAAATTTAATAATTACTTCTTTAAATTTTACAACACGTTAATTTTGATAATTGTTTTTATAAAAAGGAATGTGTGTGTGTGTTTTTTTCACTGCTTCGAGATAAAATAGCTTAGAGTGTAATGTTATTGTTGTTTTTAAAGTTTGTGATCTGTGCTATTTTTAGTTTTTTTATTTATTTTGCGTTGTACATTTATAATTTTTCGAGAAAAATAATATTTTTAACGATAATTGTATGATCAAGAAGGAAATTTAATTCAATTATAATTTTTGAAATGTTACTCAGAAATGTAAGGAAATGAATTTGTATCTATTCTTCATACTTTTCTTGATTTTTGATTTCAAAATGTACAGCTTAAACAAGTATATAATATAAAAAAAAAAAATTTAAGTCAATTCCTACTTAGATAAAAAATTTTTTTTATTTTTTAGCTACTTTTTATTAAATAGTTAGAATTAATATAAATATGTATATACATATGACAGAATCACAACAATAAGTGTTAATTAATTTTTGTTAATTATCATTAAAATATCGTATTGTCATCCAAAACGATCGTGTTTATAAAATTTCACTTAAACTGAATGCTTTAAAACGTGAGAAAAAACCTTTTCAAGTTTTGACACAAGTCGCCAACGTGGCTGTATTTGTAATTCTTTAAATAATTAGTTTTAATAAATTAATTTTTATTAATTATAATTAAATTATTGTATTGTCATCCAAAATAATCATGTATATAAAATTTTAGCTCAAATGAGCGCTTTAAAATGTATTTTATATACGATTGAAAATTCCACCAAGATAAATAAATAAAGAAATATATGGAGATTGTGAGTTAATAGTAGGAATTGAATAAAATTCAATTGCTTGTTGAAATATTATTGTTTTCTTTTCAATGACATTCATTTCAGTTTGTGTTGTGAATGATACTTTTTATTTGGTTATTTTTCGGGTGGCGTAGTTGGTTTGTCGCTGGCCCTGTGCATCCAAGGTTGCGAGTTCGACCCCGGCCTAAGTCTGTGGGTTTTCATGATGCAGAAAATCGACAGCATCTATGTCGTATGATTATGCAGCATGTAAAAAATCCCTTGACGGTCCGTTTGCTTGGCTTGGGTGCTCTCGGCAAAATTAAATTCCAAAGCACAATTTCGCATCGTCAGGGCTCAAGTGCCTCCTTCTGGGGAGAAAACTGGTGACAAAATTACTTCCGGAAATTGGTATCGCCTATATGGTGCCGTAATAAAAAAGTGATACTAGCTCCTGGGGAATGAACCAGAGCTGCAAAGGTAAAGACCAATCCGATGCCCCATTAGAGAAAAAAAAGTGTTCCTAAAAACGAACTAAGGAAAATATCTCTATCCTAGCAATATATATTCAGAACTATTTATCTCAAAAAATAAACATCTTTTAGCTTTTAGAACATGTATCATACATGATACATACTTTAGTTTTACGTATAAAAGAACTTCTTAACGAACTTTAAATAAAAAAAATTTCAAAAAATTCTTCTCAGTCTCTTCGTAATATCATTAAATTTTTAGACCTTCAATAAAATTTCATTAATCCGAACCCTGCAGAATCTGACGTTGCTAAAACCAGAGAGCTATTTTAAAAAGTTCTTAATCAATAAATGTAAAGCCATTGTGTTTTAAATCAGTTTCTTTCCCTCTACCTAATGCGTATGTAATGTATTGATTTGAATTTTCTCTTGTACATTTAGTTTTGTTTGGTGTTTCCCATTATTGTTCGTTTCATGGCTTTGATAACTGCAATCACGTGTTTCCAGTCACTTCAGGTGCTTCGCTATTGCCAACTTTGAAGAAATTTTCTTTTAAAATGCGTACATATTTGTTGACAATAATAACGTATATAGATAAACAAAATGCACTTGATTCAAAAGTATACGCACAATATAATTTTTTTTAATTTTGAAAAATTTTGAGAAGAATCCGAATACTTTAATATCTTTATCCAATTATCAAATTTAAAATTATATCTTAACTTTACAAGTGGAACAACATGTCAGTTTTGAACTCATAAGAGAGTATTGATTGCATTCATCCTGTTACTGTCATGAATTTACTACATTAGTCGGGATCACTGAGGTCCCATTGTATATAGTTAAGAGATTATCTTTCTTTCTATAAGGAAAGATCTGTGCTTTTTAATAAATCTACAGATTTGACATCAAATACGGGTTTCTTTGAAAAGCTAAAGAAAAAACGCGATTTTAATTTCGGTGAAATATTTTTAAAAGAAGGAATTTTCACTTTAAATCTTCAAAAATAAATGAGGTTTAGAAGAAAAGAATAAATGATGGAAGGTTACAAGTGATTCAAAATAGTATTAAAGATTTGAATAATGGTTAATTAAAGTAAGAAAAAAAATTGTATATAAAGTAAATAAAAAAATTTACGAGCTCTTAAAAATCACATAAAAAAACTAACATAATAAACATAACATAAAATCAAAATATCACTAAAATATATAAAATGCAAAGGAAAAAACACAATGAATGCAATCTAGAAATTCAGTCCAGATAAGAGTTCAACAAATGATAATAATTTTAAAATCCGATGGAAAATTTAAGTTTGCGGGTTTTTTGTATTTGTTTTTTGCTTGAAAATAATTGAATCTTTGGATGAAGTTTCGTAACGCGAAGCCAAAATTGATCCTCAAAGTGAGCATCTGTGATTTGCGTTTTTCAACTGGCTTTAATTTTTGTCATGAAAGAAAATACTGACTCTCTACAGTAAGTATTTCCAAACAAAGCAGAAAAATAAACGGCGTGCATGCTCTCGTAGGAATGGATATTTAACAGTATTTTTCCAGATTCCTTATGAATCATTTTCAGCGTCAAAAAGGGTTTTGAGGATACTATCTTCCAACAACTCAAATAACTCCATTTGTAGTTCTGTAGGAATCGTGAATATATCCACTAAATGTGTGTGGTTCAAATACCAATTTCATAGCAGGAGTGTGCTCGTCAAAATCTGAAAATCTTTCATTATATTCTTCTATTAAAGAGTCCAAGACACCTATACATTCATCGAATATTTTTTTTTCTTCACATTTCTGCTCATTTGTCATTTTTGCTAGCTCTGGGAAGTGTTCTAAATATATATCCGAACAAAAGAACAATGATTTGAAAAATGGTTTTTTTTAAACGCTTGGATCTTTTGCTACATTATATATATATATATATATATATATATATGCTTCGTTTTATCTTGCAGTCAGATATTTAAATTATTTTGTTTTGTCAGGATATCAGACAAAAATGCAAGGTTTCTGCAAAACACTTCGTCTGATAGATCACATAGTTTTCCTTGTTCTTGATAACAGTTTAAAATTTATCGTCGTAAAGCTAAAACTTTTAACAAAACCTGTCCTGGTGATATCCAACGAACCTTGCAGTAGTACGGTAGATCAATACTATACTTTTCTCCATTTAAAATTAGCTTCTGCCAAAATTCACGATCACGTATAGCATTTACGCTAATATAGTTGATAATTGCAATAGCTCTATCCAGAGTGTCTTGCAAAATGGTGAATTTTACGCAAGGATTTTGCTAATACAAAATGCAGTGAAAAAATGTCAGTTTTTTCAAGCTTATGAGTTTTCCTTTTTCAATAAAACAACGAATCCTTCATTTTCACCCCTCTTGGAAGGTGCACCATATGTGCAGACACTGACTAAATTACTGATATTTAATTGCATTCGATGACAAATTTCTTTGAACCTCTCGAGAATGTCAACTCCACGAGTTCTTTCAGTTAGTGTACCCAGCGCAAGATGTTCTTCGTAGCATTGAAAACTTGCGCCGAGTCAGTTTAATCAATGCTTTCATCAAAACCAGTTGAAAAATAAATATCTTCATTTTGTATTATTGTAGGCAGTTGCTCTGTTATATTTTAAGCTAATTTGTGTGCTGTCGATCTGTTATACTTCTTCTTGAAAGAGGCAATTGTTTGCATTCGGCAACTTTTTCTCTGGATCTAAAATACCCACTGCTTCAACAATACATTCTTTAGTTATTTGTACGTCACTAAATGGTTTGCCTCTTTTTCCACGTTACTTTGTAAGTAACATCAACAGCAGAGGTATTTATATATATATATAAAATTACTAAAAGTCGCTTGTTTTTCATTTTTACATTTTTAGTGCAGCTTTTCGAGACTCATCTTCTAAATTGGAATATTTATGTTCTTTATGAGTCAAATAGTGTTTATTTTTAAATTCGCTTTTTTTTTCAATGTGGTTAAAATTGCATTGCACAACAAACACTTTATCTTTTAAAGAAATGGAGAAGAAATCTAACTCCCACTCTTCATTAAATGTTCTGGTTACTTCATTTTATTTTATTTCTTACATGCTGGGAAGACGAATATTAATTTTAAAAAAAAAAGCGAGCCTTACATAGTCGCATATGTTGTGTAACATCTGAGATGTTATCGTGGTAAATACGCAATAGTAACTGAAATCCTAAAAGAAATGAATCGAGTGTGATTGGAAATAATTTTCTATCGAATAATTATATCTTTATGAAAATTTTATTTATTTAACACAAGGGGTAATGCAATTTTTTATCAAAAATATCTGTTCTTGTTCAATTTGGGGAAGAGTGGATACAATAGACTTGAAAATGGGCAAACAGGGATTTCGGTGGCCATATACATTTCTCCGAATCAAACGGTTAAAAGAATTAAAGATTTCCTGCATTTTGTACTTTTACCATATACCGAAAATGGTTCTACTCTTAAAAACAAACTATCACTCGCTTCCCATCATTTTGAGTGTGATTGAATTGAGTGAGATTGAATTGAGTTTTAAATTGAGTATGATAGGAAATAATTTTCTGTCAAATAATTATATCTTTAATGAAAATTTTATTTAGGAGTAATGCAATTTTTTATCAAAAATATTTAATTATGTGCAAATTTTTTTTCGGCTGTGCTCCTCCAGTTTTTAATTTTTCTTCAAGTCTTTTTTTTTTTTGCTTATTGTTTCTTTTCACAAAAATCACTCCTACAAATATTCGGTAAGCGAGAGGAAAGATGTTACACATCAAGCGCGTAAGGATCTAAGTTTACCCTGAATAAGACTTGCTGGTATTTGCGAAGTGGAGTAAGAAAACGAAATCGAGTTTTAGAATTCGAATCTTTTGAAATGCTAACTTTAACAATATAAAAAAAACTACAAGAGTTGGATTTCGCATATATTATGCTCTGAGTTTACCCATCTCTGCAAATCACAAAATGAAGGAAATTTAATTAGCTTGGTAAATGTTTAATTTTTAATCGAGAAAACTTTTTAATCACAATTAAAAATATTATATTGACAGCGACAGGAATTAACCTCTGAAAGTATGAAAAAGATACGCACTAAAATATTTATTCGAATAATTCCATATTACTTACTCGTATTTTATTAAGAATATTGAACTTTTTCAGACGCTTAACAGTAAATATAATTATTAATAAGTAAGTTTACACTGAATAAGAATTCGAATCTTGTAAAGACTGTAATCAAAGAATTATTACTTCGGTTAGCTCAGTTCAACTTTATTTTATAGGTTTCAAATTCAAACTAAACAACATTAAAAAAAAGATCACAGTTACAATTATATTAAAACAGTTAACAGTATTAGGAAATAACGAAAGTTTTGCGCGCGCTTCCTCACACTCAAAATCATGGGAAGCGAGTGTGATAGTTTGTTTTTAAAAGACCAGAACCACACACACATCTAGAGAGATTGGCGCGGCATACGTTAAAACTGGTCTGAGGATTAGTGTGCGCTCTCATTGGTCAAATCAAATAGCGCCCGCTTACGTCACTTCCTGTTACTCATTTCCGTCCCTTTTCAAGAAATCACCCCAACAAATATCCAGCAAGCGAGAGGGGGGAAAGATGTTACACATCAATAAATTCTCTATGAAAGCGTATACTTTCTAGAAAAACTATAGCACAGTGTACTAGTAAAACCACAGAATAAGTAAAACAATAACTAAATTTTCACAATGGCCATTAGTAATACGAAACGAGTCTGTTACCAACACATTACCAGATTTGTTGTTGTTCTTACTAATGCCACCTGATCGGCAAAGGCTATATCAAGACCTACGAAATTCATCATAACAAAGAGCTAAGTGACGCCTGTCGTTAACCGAAGCTTTGAGCACCATACAGGTGACAGAATGATTTAGCTCGATTTCACCCCAATTTTGAGGGTGAACTCCCTGGGGGTGGTCAGGAGCCTCTCACCTCTCTTCCCCTTCCACCAACCTCACGAGAGGACTTGTGGCTTAACTGCTATTTTAAGTACTCCCATGCCGCGAAGGCACTATGCATTTACAAACATCCATGTCTTCCACGGGATTCGAACCCAGGCCCAACGGCACAGCAGTCAACGTCGCTAACCACTATACCGGATGGGCTTCAAAAAGGGCTAGATGTATGCCTGTCGTTGGCCGTAACCTTGAACACCATACAGGTGACAATACGATTTAGCTCGGTTCCACCCCAATTTAGAGGGAGAACACCCTGGGGGTGGGGGTCAGGGGCCTCCCACCTCTCTTCCCCTCTCCACCAGATTTACAAATGATAGGTCCGTTAAGACTTGAACTGATACAAATTTTTTTTAATCATGTTTTTTATTTTTAATTATTTTTTAATGTTGCTTACATATCTTTCTTAGTATCACGTTAGTATTTTATTTTCTGTTCTCATGGCAACGACGAAAAAGGATTGTTTGTTCTTACTAAGTTAAAAATGAATCATTGTGGGTTTTTTGTTTTATTATTTATTTATTTAATTTTATTTTAAGAAGAAACACATTCTATTCTTACTTTGGCTGTTAGAAGTTGTGGGCTTTTCTTTATCTATAAAAACTTTTTTTAATATAAACTAACAAATAAAATATACTGAAATTATGAATGTTTCATGTCAATGCCCCAATAAGTCAGAAACGTCTTTTTTAGTACACAATTGTTTATTATATACTCAACATAAACTTATAATAAAACACTTCATTAACATCCATATTAATATTCAAATGACATTCATGCAGAAAAAATAATGCTTTTTAACGTAGATGGAATCAGTCACAGCAATAATAGTAAGGAAATAATTTTTTGTGTAGAGATTATATAACATGTCTGGTATAGTATTGCCGTGTTTGCAGTAGGTGGCGTTCTAACATTTGAAATGTACAATTGGCTATTCCACAAGCAGTCTTCGAAACATACGTACATTAATACCGTTTCTTATTTAATTCTATTGATTTACAAATTGTTGTAATCTATGTAATTAAATATTATTTTATATAAGTGCTAGCTTTTATGAAGGCTACAGTAGAGAAATTTATAGGGGGGCAGAGCAGGTTCCCCACCTCTACTATAGATTCTGAAGATAAAAAGAAATAATTAAAATAATTTATTTTATGATTAAAAACTACTGAGAAGATTAAAATAAGCAAAATCTAAATTAAATGTAGGGCTACACAAGTGTTAGAAAAAATTGATATCGGTAAATAATTTTTCTTTTGATTATTCATCAGATCAATATATTCACAACACTTTCCCTTATAACGAGTTTTTTGCTCTGGCTGTATGCCATTCATCAATATTTATTTTCATACTAATCATTTATTTTCATAAATAATTACTTTTCACACATATTAATTATTTATTTTCATAAATCATTATTTTTTCATATTAATCATGATTTATATTTTCTATGTATTTCCCTTTCCAATCTTAAAAGGATTCCTTTTTTATATAGCATTTCTACAAAGTACTTCTTTATATTATATTGCAAAGACCTCCAATTCGAATTATATTAATATTATTATTGTATTGAACTAATTTGGGTAAAAATCTATGGATTTTTTATTTTTGGAGAAATTTATAAAAAGTGCTTCAAATTCTTTTTTTACAAGTGATAAAGAATCAAGAAAATGGTGTTTATAAATTGTTCCTAGTCCTAGATGACCATTAAAAACAGAACAGTTAATTATTATTTTTTTAAAATTGAATTTTGTTAATATCATGTTTTCAGAATTAAATGAAACAAATATAAAATAATACTTTTATAACACACATGCATTTAATAACAATGCATTATAAATAAATGTTCCACAGAGGAAGAAAAAAAAACAATTTATGGACGCAATCGCTGTAACCGGAAGAAGATAAATTAATTGACGGAAGTCACATCAAAGAAATGTTGAAGAATGTAATTACTTTTTCAAGTAGTGATATGAATTGTTTTTAAAGGCATTTTATTTTTTTTTAGCAAATAAAAACAATGATTATTTTTTTTCAAGTAGTAGCCTCAATTGTTTTATCTTTTTTTCTTTTTTTTTTCTTCGCTTTATTTCTTTTTCAATTATTTTTTACTCCACATTTCATCAACAAAAATATCAGTAACACCTTTTTGCAAATAATTAAATAAAAGAAAATAAATAAATGGTAAGTAAGTAGGTTTACAAGTACCATTACAGTTTTGGGGAAAAAATTACACGTAAATTTCATTTTAAAAAAAGTGTTAAAAATATCGCAATTTAAACTACTTATATTTTGAATATGTTGCGGGAGATGGGAGAGGCAGCTCTGAGTGGTCATAGTTGCGTAGTCGTAGCGGGTATTGTTTCCGTCGAGTCGGGGGCTCGATTCCTAATACCTTATTTACTTAAATATATCGCTAAAATTATAGTTTTTTGTGAGTGTGTGAGCGAATATTAAAGTCGCACCATTGAGCTACTGGCGACGTATCTCATAATATTGAACCATGGTCAAGTGACGAAGACGACATCTGAGCTGGCACCCTCCCCTCTTCTAACTTCCACACAACACCAACGGGAGGATGTTTGAGCCTCGACCTATTGAACGTGCATCGGCCTCCTCTGCACGGCGGATCTTCAACGGTACAAGGCTCAAATTTATGACATGTTAGCCACGGTGGGTAGAGGAGAGAAAGAGAGAGCATGCAGAATTTCTTCATTTCAATTCCATCTGATACTTTCTTGGCAAGAATTTCAATTAATAAATTTTAATGGCTTTACTATTTATAAAGTATTTGATATCATAAATGACACTTTTTTCATTCTAATATTCATCAAAACATATTTACCCAATTTTGTTTCGGTCAAGATATAAGATTCAAGTTTTCTTTTTTACATTTAATAAAAACTTTATGAAGTTATGAAAGTGATATGCCAGTCATGTTTCCTATTCTTCTAATTCATAGCATGAAAATTTGTAAATAAAAGATAAATTGCGATATTTAGTAGAATTCAGGGCATCATTTAATGTAACGGGCAAATAATTGTTTCATATATTTTGAATTTAAAAACAAAAAAATAAAACATTATCATGGAACTCATACTTATTTTTCATTTTTGTCACAGAATTTTATAACATTTTCAACACATATATGTCATAGTAATCTAATTCCCTTCATTAACTGAAAGTAAACAGTACTTATGAAATGGTTTTGTGTACTTAAACTTTCAAAATTTTTGTATATTCTTTTCATCAAAATGAATTACGAGAATTTTTTCAAATAAAAAAGTTTTTATTATCATCTTTAGAAGAATTAACTCGAGAAAACATTTAGAGAATCGTAAACTTAAAAACTGTTTTTGATATAAGGTAAATTCAGCACATCATTAGCAGAACCAAATAAAATTATATGAAATTTAGTAAAGAGATGGGATTTAAAAAAATTGTAGAGACCCGACATAGATCTCCATGATTAATTTCAAAATAAATTATCAAGAATTGCTCCATAGAAAATAATGATATTAAAAACTTGATAATTCATTATTATTATTTCATCGATTTGAATTGAAAACTCTAAGCTTGAGAAGGAAACAAAGGTAATTTTATATATAAATTCTTTCTTTTGTTTCTTTATTAAGAGGAAACAAAAATAATTAAATACAGTTACAGAGATAGGTGTGATGCACAATTTACAAGTATTATTAAATCTTGTCTAAGTCTAAAATCAGATTCAAAGAATCATAATCAAAGTCACTAGCTGTATAACTCAATTTTGGAGTACTCCTCATTCAGCTTCATTAATTTATACTGTAATTTTTTCCTTTTGATTGCTTTAGATATTATTTTCATTTTTAAAAAAACTGAAAGGCATGCTATCTTCCTCTATTCGTAATTTATTTGAGCAATCTTCAAAAATAAAAATGAATAAAGAATCGTTCGAAAGAAATAGAATTGATAGAAAAAAATAAAATAAGAAAAGTTTAAAAAAAAGTAAGTTGTGATATAAATAGACAGAAACTTTTATCTTTCCAATAAAAAAAATAATTCAATCTGTCCATGTATTAAAACAGGTTTTAATCGAAAATTAGTAAAATTCTTTTTCTGGTGTTTTTTTACACACGGCAAAAAGAATTTTAACGATTAACACTAAACGATTATTATAATTAATACATTATGTATCGGCGACAGCATGTTACTCAGAAATGTGGCGCTTATTGTTGTTGTCTTGTCCAAGTAGTGCAGAAAAATCAAATGACCCAGAAAGCGTCCAAAACGACACTTGCAATGTCAAAGATCTTTGACGAATATAGCAGTTGATGGTTCTGTGGGGCTTAGGTATATGTTGTAGAGTTTAGCTAATATAGAAGGACAGCCACAAAAATATGATTAGGAGAAAGTTGAATGCCAGGACAGTTGCGACATAGCCATCCTGTGATGACCATGTCGTGCCGGTTCCGCGTAAGCTAGAGGTGTGGGATTATCAAAATGATGAGACATAATAATTCTTAATACAACTTTTATTAAGAATAACTTATATTACTTAAATTCTAATTTGACAATTTTAATTAAAGTGAGAGTCAACACCCAATTAAACCTTGTATTTAAGTCTGATCACGCAACTAGATCCTTTATCCCAATTATCATTAATAATCCTATTCATTTAATTACTTATATCAAATATTACCTTTTTCAGATCTCCTTCCTTTACCTAAAGAGAGATAGCTATAATTCACTTTGAATAAGAGGATTCCGACTTCTTTATGTTAGGCTTTTATTCCTTCTAAAGCTCTCGGACTGCTAACTCTTGATCTGTAAGACTACACACTAAGCTATCTTTAAACTAGCCGCACTAACGATCAGAATGATTCCACACTAAACTATCTCTAAGCTTGACGCGCTATATCTTATCATCAAAGCTTCTATCCTTTTATAGTATATCTCATTTGCATAATATCTTTGTTTATCTTCTTGGTATTGGGTTGGAAAAGTTTTGCCATTAATCGTGGCCGTCAAAGAACATAGGAGTTATGTTAGCAGAAAGACGCGAGAGACGTCACACAGTGAGAACAAGTATTGTAACTTCTTTTGCCATCAGGAGATATTTTCATCGCTTTAAAGTGTCTTGTACTTATTCTGGCTATGGTGGTTGAAATTACGAGGTTACTATTAAGTTCTGGAATGAAGTACTTCTGGAAGGTGGTGGTGGGACTAATCCCCATCTGGTCTAGAGAAACTAGACCAGATTTATGAGCCCATAAATCTCCACAAAATCTACGAACAGCAAATGGGAAGCAACAGCCTCCTCATAGAAAAACACCAGACATTGCAGAATGTGCTGAGGAGAAAAAGGACTAATGTCACGTTTGGTGCAAATTGGGAAGCTTTTTTTGCCACCTTCAAAATTCATGCACCTTAGGTGACCAGTCGAAAATCGCTCGTCGAAATCCCTTTACCTTCACCACGAAGTACTTCTTAACTGGATGGGAGGTGAGTTAATGTGTGGCTATATATATTACATCAGCATCGGTAAGGGTAAGGCAATTGGAAGGTTGAGGGAAATTTCGGGCCTCCTTGGCAAGGAAATCAGCCTGCTCATTGCCAAAGATGTCTACGTGGGCCGGTATCCATTGGAAAGTGTAAGTTCTTTGGGCTGCAACTACATTGTTTATAAAAGCAATTATGTCCTGGGTCAGTTGAGAGTTGTTCCTCAGGATCGGATAACTGGATATAAATAGGAATATTTATAATACCTTTCTTAAGAAAGTATTAAATAATAAAAAAATCTAAAATGAAAAGATGAATAACATAGCACAATATGTATTAATGTTTTGATTATCTTTATTTGTCTGCTTGCTTATCTTTAAATATAAGTTCTTTCCCTCTTACAGCTTCTGCAGCAGCCGATGATAATTGTGATGTTTCAAAGTACATCACATGTATGGAGCCTATTCATAATGTGACATTCGGACATCAAAATGGTCTCTTTCAAGATTCTAATGACTTGGCCACCAGTTGCCCGTAAGTATGGGGATTATGTAAGAATCATGTGTTTTTAGTTCTTCACAATTTATTTATTTTATTTTTTTTAAAAATCATTAAAATAAGTGTCGTTTTTTTTCTTCAATAAAAAAACAAATAACATTATTTTTTTAAAAAAACTCAAAATGGTTGTTTAAATTATGTGTAGAATGTAAATTATTAAATTAAATTTTTTAATTATAAAAATGATGAAGTCACGCCAAAATGACGCCAGCAGTACAGTTTTCAAACTCGAAGCCGAATAAACGGGAAACAAGATGGTATGATGTAAAACATACACACAACAGTTGAATAGTTTATTATGAAATGAACAGCATTGTGGAAAAATATCGAAATTCCACAAAAAAGGACACGAAAAATGCATAAAAAAGTAAAAAATCAAATGAACAGCCATTATGAAAGGACATCGGAAAATTTTATTTGATCATCTTTTAATCTCTATAAGCCAGCGATACTCAACATGCGGTACTCAACAATCGGTATATAAAATTTCTGTTCAACTCAATGCTGTGACGTCTTCGATTGGGGTGAACCTCACCCTTCCATTCATTCTAAGTTTTATGGCTCCGAACAGGTGTGAGTGACAAGTACACGTGGTGAGACAAGTGCACGTGGCCATGGGGTCATTGTTTATTGTCTGACCTCGGGCAAATGCCGACACCCGGTCTAGGAGTTATAATGGTCAAAGAAAACCGGGACCCCATTGACAATAGGCGAAGCCTGTATGAAAGAATCCTGTCGCCTCGGGCGGTGTCGAGAGAATGGGATTGCAGAACCCAGATGGTTGCCAATATTAAATTTTGAAATATTTTTTAATTGTGTTTTATCATATATAATTTCATTATTATTTTTATTATTAACATTATTTTATCATATTTTTAGCAATTTAGCTATGTTTAATAATCGTTTTTTTTTCTTTTTCTTCATATAACTTCAATCCACACTAATGCATAATCTTTTTGAAATAAACTGTTTAATATCCAAGCATGCAAGCCCCAGAGGTATTGTATTCTTTTCCTGAATTTTAGGACTAAATCTTCTATTTTTTCCTTTTCAGTAGATTCAATGTATTTTTTACACGTTACTCTTCGGGAACATATCAATCCTGTAAAAATATAATTAGATATGTGTTGTTCGTATACAACTGAGTTTACAATTACTACTAAAATTGTAATTACATTCATTGTCCATTTAATTATTTAGAATAATAAAGACTGGAATTAAATGCATCAAAGACTTTGCAACCGAATGTGGAACGGATATGATTGCGGAAAACTTCCATGAACAATTCGAAAGACCAGCTGAATTTTTGACGAAAATTTGTGATTCGGACTCCCCATTAAGAACTGGTAAGGTTTTTTTTCATTTGGATGGTGATATTGCGCTAGTGAAAAAATCAAAATTATGTGCATATAATAAAATCAATATATATATACGAAAAATAAATTGTCCTAAATAATATTTCTCTCATAGAATTATAATTTACCTTATAGGAAAGGAAAAATTATAGAATTGAAAACCAAGAACAATAAATCAAATGAAAGCAGAAAGTTTAAGTCAATTGACCAAAATGGAAAACTATTATGTTTTTTAAAGTGTCACCGACTTAGGGTGATGAAGGGGGTTAAGCTTGCTTTATGGAATCCCAACCTTCCCCTTCAGCAGAAAATTTATGCATTATTATGCATGAAAAATTGTACAAAGTAAACCAAGATTGTGAACAAGTCTTAAGCCTAACTATTGCACTTGTAATCTTACATTAATCTATTAAACAATGGAATTAAATAGGATTACTATTGTATAGATGGTCAATTTTTATTATACATACATATACATATCAAGTAATCTTATTATTCCAGAGTATTTAAAAGCTTCACCTTGCTTACAAGAGCATAGTGATGACCTGGAAGTATGCTCAACTAAAGTGCAAGAATTCCTAGCCATGTTAGATGACGCGGATACAAATGAGAAGGAAATGACAATGACATGCATGTGAGTAATGAACATTTTATCATTTAAGAAATTAATGAATGATGAGTTCTATTCTATTTATTCTATCGCCACATTTTAATCTCAAGTTTGTACCAGTTGAACAACATGTAGACCTAAGAGAACTTGATATCAGTGAATAAAATGTATAAATCAAAATTATTTTTTTCAAATTCATTCTTTTAGTTTCGATTACATAACATGTTTTTAAGAAAATTTGGACTTTTACAATATATATTAGTTTTAAAAATATATATTAGGTTGGGGAAAAAGAAATCCATTACTTTTGCATGAAATTCAAAACTTTATTTAACATGTTTCGGATTGTCCCATTTGGGTCAAATATATACCATTTTGTTGTATAATTTGTTGCCATTTTAAAAGTAGCTTCATATTGCCTCTCCCATAGAAGTCTTGGCCTTTATTGGCGAAAAGCTCGAGTAATCGATTTTCAAAATCTTCTCTTCATCCGAATTTCTTATCACTCTGGAAGCTGTGCAATGCGAGAAAAAGATGGTAATCGTTTGGTGCCAGATCCGAACTACATGGTGGATGCATTAAAACTTTCCAATCAAGCTCCTAGAGTTTCTGGCGAGTCACTACAGACGTGTGTGGTCTGGCATTGTCCTGATGGAACACAACACCTCTTCTGTTTACCAATTCTGGACGTTTCTACTCAGTCACTAGCTTCAAACGGTCCAGTTGTTGACAGTAGATATCTGAATTTAGTGTTTGGCCCTACGGAAGCAACTCATAATAAATTATTCCTTTCCAGTCCCACCAAATACACAGTAGATCCTTCCTGAATGCCTGAACGGAATCGACGAAACCAAAATTGCACGTAATCAGCTGTTACAGTAATGGCATCATAAACACCATTCAGAATTTCAGCCGCCTGGCTTGCATTTTCGCCTTTATCAAAGAAAAACTGTAAAATGTACCGAATTTTCTCTTTATTGACTTCTATTTTTAACACCCTGTAACTCACAATTGAATGGACCAAACAAAAAACAGCAAAATAATTTTTTAGTGTAAAATGTCACCTTGACAACGAGCATAAATTTGAAATTGTTTGATCGATACTTCACGAGATATCAACTCTACAGCCATCTACCGAAAAAATAATGGATTTCTTTTTCCCCAACCTAATACGATAACTCGATTTACATTAATTTGCTTGCCTCAATAGGTAAAAAATGTTTTCTCCATTATATAAAATGATAAAAATAAATAAATTAAATCAATTTTATTTATTTCATGTGGTACAAAATTTAAATTTAGTTACTTCGGTAAAAAAATTTTAAGCTCAAATCTACAAGTTGTCTAAGACTTTAAGTTGGGATGTTATTAATTCATTAAGGAAAATTGTTTATTTTTTCCAAAAAGAAGCTATTAGATTATTAGGAAACGATTTGTAATTCATAAAGCAATAAGAAGGCATTTAATGATATTTCTGGGAGAAAAAGGAAACTTAAAAGACATTAACAAAACAAAAAAACGAGAGAAAAAGAAAAGGATGATTGAAAAAGATAGAAAATAGCTTGAATTCTTGAGAATGATTCTGCGGGATAACGTCCACTAATTGGTAACAAATCTGTAGTATATGAACTAAATTCTTATTTATATGACACAGGTTAGTATAAAATGAGTAAAAATTAAAGGATTTTTCACTGTCAGACCTTCCACCTTTTCAACAACAATTACATTCCAAGTGGTTTGTGGCCTCCCAGAACGCTGGTTACTCTCTACCAACGTGCGGACACTTTTGAATCGGTTAAACCCCCTCATTAATTTTTGTGACCCCCCATAGCATCATCTCCAAAAATTTGTTGAATCTTGCGAATTGTTTCACTTGCCTTATCACACGTACACGTATTTGGAGCAATTTTCCTTGAAAGCAGCCAATTCCGAACCATTTCTACCTAGTTGTCATAGCAACGGCTCCGAACAACTTTTTCCCAGTGAGCTCAAAAAATTGTTCCAAATAAAAATTGCTTGAAATTCCAGCCAATGGGGTTCTTCGGCTCCCTACGTTATAAACAAGATGGTGGTAAATATGGCAGCTTCGACTTCGTCAAACGCATCAGATATGGCGTATAATATTTTAATGATGTTTTATGTTTTAACGACGTATAATATTTTAAACAGAATGGTGCTCCATTTCTGCTTGCACCCGTCAACAAAAGCGCAAGCGAAGTAAAAGAAATAATGCTGGATGTTCGTTTTCCGAAGCAGAAAAATCGACGAGTAATTTTTCAATGTGGAGATAGAGCGTGACTGACGTCAGAGCATGCCGTTTTGTGTACGGTCACCCTTCACTCTCAGCTGCTTGAAAAATTCGTCGAAATGGTTGCTCCAAATATGAGATTGTGATAACACACCTAACTTTCAATAAAAAATTTGATAGAATACCTGTACTAAAGTCGTTCAGTCATCTTTCGAGATGTAAAAATCTGACGAACACGTATAACATCATCTCATTCGACTGCTTGTAAGAAACTAATGGTACACTGGAATGAAGGGGAAAAGTTCAAGCATGTGCATAAATTGTCGTTCCACTGTACACAGTGGCGCCGTTTTAAAATCTCTACCGTACGCGGGAAAATTCAAGGTCGAATACTTTTTGAACAGACCTTGTATTTTAAAACATATTCTGCTTCGTAAAACGTAATTTGAATTTCATAAATTGTTTTTACTTCGATGAGTTAATCAAAAACTTAAAAAGTTATTACATTTAGTACACATACATAGTATATAATTAAAAGCTATTCTTTAGCTTCTGAAATCATTATTTTTGCAGCTATATTTAGTAAAATTTATTTACTATAGATTATTTCTCGCTCAATAGGAGACACATTCTTTAACTCATATCTAACATTGAATTGCTCTAATTAAAATTAATTACATTCAGTAGGGGAAAAGTACTTGGCTTTGTAAAAAAATGGCGATATATATATATATGCTTATATATATCAAGCACATATATCAGAAAATATTTTGACTGAGAAATAATAAACATTTTTTTTTCAGGTACGAAATGATGCTAAGAGCCTGCCTTTTAAGTACAGGAGCTGAAAAATGTCAACTGGAGACGGCCTCCTTCATTCGCAAAGCATTACTTTATTCACCATCTCTGGGAATGCAAACATGCTCCAAAGAATAAGTCTGACTACCTACCTCATGATTCTCTATTTGATAATTCCTCAGGGGAAGAAATTTTGAACTGAAAATAAAAAGTGTACTTTTATTTACTTTATAAATATGTGGTTAATACAGTTTTACCTTTTTAGCATTCTATATCAACTTACAGAATTTTTACATGGTTTTGTCTTTTAACCCTTTAACGGCCACAAAGTTAAAATACACTTTTCTGTG
>BMAV01005270.1:159565-169713 GCA_019973955.1 Trichonephila inaurata madagascariensis
TGCATCGTTTGCAATCATATATTGACCGCGCCTGCTCTCCTTCATCTTCAACAGAGTTAAGGAAGAAATATAAATCACACATGGTAAAAGATATTTTGCCTTGAATACGTAAGAAAAATTCAAACTTCACTCTTCGTGCTTCGTCCGGTTGCTCTTGCATCGTATCGGGTCTTTATCTTCTCTGAAGCCATGCCGATTCTATCTCTGGCCAGACGATGCATTTCCTCTGTCGTGCCTCGAGTTTCTCGACATACTACTCAGGCGCAAAGGGAGCATCTGGTGGCAGGCTGAACAGAAGATCTGCTGGCAGACGAAGATTACGTCCGAAGATCATTTGGGATGGAAAATAGCCGGTGGTCTCGTGGACGGCACTCCTATAGGCAAGCAGAAAAAGAGACAGTTTCTTGTCCCAGTCCTGTTTATTACTGGATACCAGGAGAGTCAGGCTGTTCAGGATGGTCTGATTGAACCTGTCTACCATTGCATCAGACTGAGGATGTAAAGCTGTTGTCCGGGTTTTGTCAATGTCAAGTATCTCACATAGTCTCTTGCAAACGGCAGAATCAAAGTTTCTCCTTTGATTAGAGTGCAGTTGTAGAGGAACTCCATATCTTGAGACCCAGTGTTGAACTAGAAACTCTGCAACAGTCGTGGCCTCTTGGTCTGATGTAAGATAGGCTTCAGGTCTCTTAGTGAAGTAGTCCATGACAACCAGAATGTTGTTGTTGCCATCTGATCATCTCGGAAGTGGACCTAGGATGTCAAAAGCTATTCGTTCGAAAGGCGCTCCCACATTATGCAGCTGCAGTCTTCCTCTAGTGCGTTTTCTGGGACCTTTGCGTGCAGTACAGGGATAACATGTGCGACACCACTTCTCCACGTCACTACGCACATTGTTCCAGTAGAAAAGCCCTCATGAACTTTTTGTAAGGTGTTCATAACGATAAAATGACCTCCAGTTGGACTGTCATGGAGTTCAGTATAAACTGTCGATAGTCTTGTCTTTGGGAGTATTAATTGCCATCTGAAAGCTTTTCCGTCGTCTGACTCCCATTTTCTATATAAAACACCATTTCTCAGATGGAGAGTATCCCAAACAGCCCAGTAACGCTTCGTTGTAGGATGGAAAGGGGTGATGTCTTGCCAGGTGGGTTTTTCCTCACATTGACTCTTTGAATTCTAAAACTGTTTTATTTCAGGATCAGCCAGTTGATATTTACGGACGCTCTCGTCACTCTACGGGTCTGATTCCGATGTTGATGGCGTTACAACTTGGCGGACTACTTGATCTATCACGCCAAATTTCTTTTCGACTCTCCAGCTGTATTTACTGTCCTCTGGACAGGATTTTCTCGAAGGAGCTTCAATATTTCCATCTGCTGATCCTTTTCGGTGGCTACACACTTTCGTAGACTCGATTAAACTTGCACGGTGTGTGGATCTTTCTGATTTACTCGAGGGCAGTTATTTCTTAGGTGCCCTGCTCCACCGGACCCCAGCACTTGGTGCTGCGATCTTGCTTATTGTTTCGAGGGCAGTTATTTCTGAGATGCCGTGGTTCACCACACCCCCATCACGTGATGATACGTCTCCTCCGGTTCTGAAGTTGTGTTATTAAATCTTGAATTTCCACTTTGAATTTCTTTAACTCCTTCATCCATGGAGATTCACAGGGTGTATCCGCTGTCACTCTAGCTCCTCGGATGGAATGGCGGTCTATGCAACTGGCTTGAGTGGCGGCTTCAAATTTCAGGGCATATAACAGGGCAGGTTTAAGATCTTGGACATCTGCCATTCTTACAGCCCTCTGGATTTCTTCATCCTTCAATCCGTCCACGAAATACTCGAGAGAAATCATTCGCACATGTGCTGAGAAATCTGAGAAGGGTAAGGTGGTGAGCCTTTGTATTTCAAAGGCATACTCCGGCAAACTTCCTTCGGGTTTCTGGTGTCTTGTTTTCATCTGAAGGCGGGTATAGTCTTTGGAGTATTTCTGGCCGAACCGAAGATCCAGAGCATTATAGAGGGAGTTCAAACTCAGCCGCTCTGTGTCAGGAAGAGTCTGCAGAACTTCAGCGGCTTCTCCTCTAAGGGATGATACTAGGTGACATGCTTTGACCCTTTCAGTCCATCCATTGACTTCAGAAATTATACAAAATTGAATCTTGTACACCTCCCAATTAGTTTCTTCTGTCATAGGTGTAGAGTTTAACTGACACTGGGAAGGCAGGCACAGGTAGAAGATGAAACAAACTTGTTTTCATTCTTCGTTTTCCAGCAAGCTAAAAGCTTCTTTTCAAGGTCTTCTACTCGCTGAGACAATTTTTTCATCAACCTGCTTTTTAACCTTTTCTATTTCTTCCTCCATTTTCTTTTTCATCTTTTCTTTAAATACTCTGATCTCTTCTTCCATTTTGTTGATTTTTTTCTTCAAGAGTATTCTTCAGGTCTTCTTGACATTTTTGCATTCTTTCTTGGCCTTTTTGCATACCTTCTAGAACTTTCTTAGTCTCTTCTTGCATATTCTCCATTCTCTCCTTAGTCTGTTCTTGGCCGCTTTACAAGGCATTGATGCCTTCCAACAGAGCATTCAGTTGCTCTTGTTATTGGCATAAAATCCCACTTCTGACACCAAAGTTGTTGCGTTGATCCTGGGTTCGAAAATGTTATGCAGTACAGTTGCAAAGAACAAGACAATTTAAGAGCGATGAGCATTTATTGTAGAAAATTCAATCCTTTAAATGCAGGATTCAGCAACAATATTCACAAAATAAATCTCAGAAGGTCTTCACATCTTCAACAGCATTCAGACACAATTATCGGTGTCTAAAATACACGTATATAAAAGATTATTCACAAGCAATCGCTCTTTGAACAGCCGAAGAGATCACTTATCGCTTCAACAATCAAAGCAATACTAACTGATCGCTAGTCAAAACCAAGCTGAATGACTTTCGCTGTCGCTGGGCGAACTTTCACTATTTATACCCCTCGCGGATAATTCGAGAAAAGACCTGCTTGCGTCATATGTCTTGAAATTAGTGGGTTTCTCTACTAATTTCTAGAAGAATCTAAAGGGTCCCGAACTCACCAAAGATGATCACCAACATGATCGCGAAGTCGCCAAAATGGTCCCCAAAGTCACCAACTTAGTCACCAAAAATGACGCCAACTTGGCCACTTGCCAAGATTTCGCCAAGTTCCCATTGAATCATCATTATTAACGTAAGGGACGGTGTTTGCTTGTGAATATTACAATTTTAACGTAAATTAAATATAATTTAGAGTAAGATAAAGGCATTACATATCTAAATACAAATTTTTTACACTATTTAACACAAAATTAGTAACACTACTTTTCTCTCTTCTGAATGAATTAAGCAAATTTGCAATGAAAAAAAAGGCTTTATTTAGGTTTTTGGAAAGCTTTTATATGTGTATAGAGGCTCTATCTACTGTCCACATAGAACAGAAAAATAACCTAGAAATGTTCACTTTTCTCCACTCGAGAGAGAGAGCACTTAGAAACACGTGAGAATGTGTTGGAGGTCAGAAACATAAACAAACTTTGTTTACAATATGAGGTACAAGATTCTTGGGTTCGAAAATCTTTCATTACAGCTTTTCTGCTCAGAGAAAATGTTTGCATATTATAAAGTTTCACAGTAAATAGCTCATCAAATTTGTGAAATAACTAATTTTCTCAAAAATATTACTGTATTTCTAACTTTTTATACTAAAATTAAACAAAATATAAAATGTGGATACATACCAATTTCAATGTATATTCTAAGTATTCTATATAAATTCTTAGTAAGTATTCTATTTTGTACAATTATTCTATTGTTATTTAATTACACTTATACTTTGTATTTAATTGTTATTGAAATAGTTATTACATAAATGTCAATTTTTCATTAAAAAAATTATTGTAATATGATTCTTTATTTCTGTCCCGAAAAGTAAGTTAAATGTCCTAAGTGCGCAGTGGCTATAACGTCTAGCCACCCTCCAGGGAAAAAAACCCTTGATCAGATATATTTTTTGTGACTAAATAATGTTTATAGAGGATGAGAATATTACATTTATCGAGTACTTCATCACAGAAAAGTGTATTTTAACTTTGTGCCCGTTAAAGGGTTAAACCTTATTTTTTTTCTCCCATAGTATATTGCAGCTTCCTGGTTTAACTTTTAGTCAACAATTTCAGTATACTTTAAGGTTAATTTCTTGTTTTTCTTTCTTTTAGCAAAAATGATATCTTCAATAAAATTCAGTAATTTTTCTTCCCCCTCCCCATTTTTCTCTTTCTTTCTTTCTTTATTTATTTTACCCAGCTGCATTCTTCCTTTATGTTTCTTGAAAATAAAATGGAGGAGGAGATCTCGGAAAAAATAATCCTCTTTCCAATGCTATTTTTTAAACTGAAAAACCAATTAAGAGAAAAAAATATCAACAGGAAGTGTTGGCATCAACTGAAAATATGATTAAAGAAAAAACATTTTTTTTTTTTATCATTATTTTTGTTCCCTCCTGTCTTTCAATCTCTTTTTTTGAAGATGGCAGAATTTTTTCCTACTTACTTCACAATTATCGTTATATTTTGGACACTTCACACAATATCTTTATAAATTATATCTTATGTGTTATTCTGATGTATAAGCTATATTATTGTAAAGTTTCATTAAAATCTATTCGGCTGTTTTTGCGTGAAAGAGTAACAAACATACACATATACAAACTTTCACGTTTATAATATTAATAAGGATATTTATTTATCTTGTGAGATAAACATGTGTTTTTCATTAATATTGAATACAAGATACATTTGCACATAATTATTGCTGTTTACATACTATTATAGATCAGTTTAGTGTAATCCACTTGTTAATCTTAAAATATCCAAGCATCTATAAATTTCAGTTTTTATCGACAGAAAACTTCCAATTTCTATATATTGCTAATGAGATATAAATAACTCCAATGAAAAGTAAATTATTTGAAAAGATATAAAAATATATGACTTTCTTATTGTATAAACATCATACTAAATCCTAAATCCCATAAATGTTATTACAAAAAAAGGCAAGAGTGTAGTTTAGTCTCATAAATTCTGTGTATAATAAATTCTTATAGCCTTCAGTTTTAAGTAGTTTCTTATCCTAAGAGTAATAAATGGGGGTAACTTTCGAAACTCTTGTAAATACATAATTAATTTTTATATGGTGTTCTGGACCTCATTTGTGTGTGAAGTTGATCCAATTATTAAAACTTACATAAAATTAAGTTTTTTTTTATTAAAATAACACTAAAAAAGTATTTTATTTTAATTTTTAAAAAATGTTGTGATCATGCCTTATAAATGAAAAAAAAAATAGAAACAATATTTTATAACTAATTTATTCAACAGTATAAGAAATATATTACTACACTTTGATTATTTATGTATTCATAAAATGTATACATGTATAATCACAAAAACCAGCACATGTAAATGATAAAGGTACATAAAGAAAAGAATTACTACAAAATAAATCAGTCTTAAACTAAACGAAATATTAATAACTAAGCATCAAATATCATTTAAAACTAAATATACAATAGTTTAAAACAAATTTCTATAATACCTGTATCATCCATCTGTATGATATAAAAAATAGCAACATGATAGAGCAAATAGCTTTACTCTACAAATATGCATAATATATCTACTTTTTATCTCATAGTACGCATATTTATAATAATCTCATTTTCAAACATAAAAAACACTTCTAAAGTTAATTCTTAAAATATGTATATTGATAATTTCTATTTAATGAATATTTTAACAAGAGATGTAAGTTAAGAAAAAAAAAACAATTATCCGAACTTTGCATGTATGCATTTCTAGTTCATTTCTGGTCATAATTCCCATTTCCAAAAGTTCCGTTTATTTTTGCTTAAAGTAAATTAAGAAGCATTTCTTAAGGAATTTATTTTTTAAAAAAAAGTTATGACCAAGCTGCCAAAGCGCGTCTCATTTTGCCATACTTTAAAGTATTACTTTTTTTATGTATTTCTCTGATTTTCGAAGCATGTTTTAAAAAAATTAAGACCAAACTGACAAGCTGCCAAAGCACGTCTTATTTTGCAATAGTTTAAAATATTCTCCTTTTTTTTTTAAATGTATTTCTCTGATTTTAGAAGCATGTTTAACGAAACATAAATTTTATAGACTACTAAAAACTTGTTTATCCTAAAACTGGATTAGATTATTATATGTACTAAATTTTCAAAAAAAAGAATAATAATAATAAATGAATATTTATTTTGCAAATATTAAAAAACGTTTAAATAGTAAATGCAGTAGTTTTTATTTTTATTTTTCAATCAATTTTCGGAACATTTTTTTATTCTAAAAAAGTAATCTGAGGTATTTTTTAAGTAAGTAAAATATTTTTTTAAAAAAAATTCTTTAAAATTACATAAATAGCAGCTTAAAGATCTAATAACATTCTATTCTCGTTTTATTATTTTACTCTTAAGAGCTGCAATATCTTGGAAATACATCTTTTACACCGAATGATTGGCAGACCTGAAACACTTGCTTATTTCATTCTCGTATTTAAAAATGTGCGCATTTTGCCTTATACAGGTCTTCTAAAACAAGACTTAAGAGTCTGTCTAAAAATTTTGCCGTTCCTTTTCCACAATTTTCATCAGCAACATTCACCAAACAGCTTCTAAATATTCCTTGAAACCTGAAAATAAACAGTAAAAAATGAGTCATCGGAAAGGAAAACTGACTACACAAGCTATACTAAAAGTGTTACATTCATAGGATCAAATGAATGTGAAACTAATAGGACATACTCTGATGGCCATTTTATCAGGACCACCTCGTTTATTTTTGTCTTAAATACAGCTTTAATTCTTCTTGGCATGGAATGTGCGAAATGTTAATAGCTCGTTTGTAAAATCTGAGACCATGCTTGAAGAACAGCTCTTTCCAATAGTGTGGCATTGAATGGTTATGTCTCTAGAAGTCGAACAACTATTCTAACTTCGTCCCACAAATGTTTTAAAGCAGTGATTCCCAATGTGATCTATATCGACCTCCAAGGGTCTATGACGACCAGCAAGGAGTCCACATCAGCGAAAAAATAATTTGGGGGTCCATGAGGCGTAAATGGGGGGTCTACGATAGTAGCTCTCATTAAACCAGATCGTGACTTTAATTTTAAAAGAAAATTTAATCAAATGGAAACCAGAATGTACCTATTTAAGACATTTATTTACTAAATTTAATGAGGTTAATTTGCAGTTTTGGTGACAGCATAAATTTTATTAAAACAAGGACCATCATACGTAGGCTGTTCAATAAGTAATAAGACTAATTTTACTGCCGCAAAACCTCTCATCGGAATGTTAATTTCTGTGGCATAAAAAAAGTTTGTTGTCTGAATTAACAAAAGCTACCGATAGATGGCGTGTACAGACTCGTATTTTTGAGTATCACGTGATCGAACTGAAGCGTGTTTGTGGGTGCCTACGAAATGCGCCTAGTTGTCGAAATGGAAGCAAAAATCTGCAAAAATCAGCATCGGAAACCTTTGATATGATACGATATGATTAAAGACTGGGACAAGAAAGCAACAATATCTTAAAACGCTTTATCACAGTAGACGAAGCTTGGTTGTATTAATATGATCCAACCATAAAACAACAAAGCAGTGAATGAAAACATCCATCTTCACCTACTCTCAAGAAAGCAAAAACTGTGAAATCAGCTGGAAAAGTTATGACCATTTTTTTACTAAGAATAAATTGTGTATCAGCACTCTCTGTAGAACCCGGTATTGCCGTAAACGACTGGTACTACACGAATGTCCTGCAAACAATGGTACAGCACGTTAATAGGAAACGTCCATTGCTTCGAAATAGCTTCCGATTGCACCATGATAATGCCCAACCTCATATTGCTCGTTGCGTACTGTATATTTAGCAGCAGAACAACGTAGAGATTTTACCACACCCTCCATACAGTCCTAATCTCACTCCAAGCGATTTCTGACTGTTTCATCAACTTAAGAAACCATTACGAGGCAAACGTTTTGGAAGCAACAAAATATGTCTAAAGGCTGCGCGCGCGTAGGCGGTTTTGAAACAGCTCTCACAAAACATAATTTTACATGTTTTTAAGAAGCGGACAGAACTTTGGGATAAATGCATTATGTGCCACGGAAGTTATTTTGAAAAAAACCATGTAAATGATGATGATTAAAGATATTCTGTGTTTTTTTATATAATTTTAGTCTTATTACTTATTGAACAGCCTTCGTATATCAGTGTTTCTTGCCAGAATTATGCTAAAGGGGTATAATATTGAACGTCACGAATTTTCCCAGTTTTTCAATTGGTCAGACAATCTGACAGGAAAATTGTTTTGTCTGGTCTGTTTGTTAGGTCTGTTTTTTAACCGACGTTTAACTTTTTACCTTTATTCAGATTTTGAAACGAGGTTTGAGAATGCTTTGACTATGATTATACCACAGTAGCCAATGAATTCTTTTGGTCACAATGAAAAAGACACAAATGTCAGATTAAAAGAGGAACTGATCGAAAAAGGCACTAATGAATATATTAAAGTTTAGAAATGGATTACAGCAATTTTGGCTTTGAAAAGGTATACCTGTTATTTATCCGGAATTATGGAATATCTCGAGAAAGTTTTTAGTTGCTTTTCCTAGTGAGAAGGAGTTTTCAGCGGGGTTGCCAATCTCCAAAACAATAAAAGAAAAAAGACTGGACACTATTAACTGAGGAAATTTAGGGTTAAACCTGACAAGATTGATGCCAAATGTAAAAATTTGTTATTGAAGCCTCAGATTTATCCCTCTCATTAAAAGTATTTGTTTGTTGGTCAGCTGTTTTATGTAACAGTTATTTTATATATTTATTAATTAACTTTTAATTTAATTAATTAACATGTGTTCCTCAAATTTTAAGCATTATACCTAACTACAGCTAGAAATTTAAATCTTTTAAAGTAAGTAGTTTTTCACCAGCTATCAAAAAGATATTTAAGCTGATGATTTTGCAAAAGTTCAATATTAGATAAGTAGGGGTCTACCCAAAACCGAAAAACATGGTAAAGGGTCTATAAGACAAAAAATGGGCACTTCTGCTTTAAAGATTGAGATCTGGGGAAGGCGGTGGCCAATTCCAATAAGTGATGTCTTGTTCCTCAAGCCAATCTTGTGCAATAACGGCACTATGGCAGGGCATTATCCTGTTAAAAGTACACATTGCCATTTGCATAGAGCATGAGCATTACTGATGTGCTTGGTCAGTGACGATTTTTAGGTATGATATCCTATTCAGTCATCCGTGCACACGAAATAAAGGGCCTAAAACATGATAGGAAAATATTCCCCAAACCTTACAGCCGGTTTAGTAGTAAGTGAAGCTGACTGCTGTGCCATAGGGTCTCGGTTCGAATTCAGGAGAGGGCATGGATGTTTTTAAATGTTTAGTACCTTTGCGGCATGGGGGCACTCTAAATACTCATACAGTCTCTAGAGAGATTGGTGAAAAGGGAGGAGACGTGGGATGCCCCGGACCCCCCCCCCCCAGGGTGTTCCCCCTCAAAACTGGGGTGGAACCGAACCAAATCTTCTGTCACCTGTTTGGTGCTCAAAGCTGCGGCTAATGACAGACGTAAAGTTAGCCCCTTTCCACGATGGATTCCGTGCATTTGTCGACTAAGTGGAACCAGAAGCAACAACACATTGCTTCCTGCAGTTAGGAGTGTCTTAGCAATGCATTTAGCATCCCCGCTTTCATGCTGTTCTCGCCAAACTTTAATGCTCCCATCTGCAAAACGTAACTTAAAACGGAATTAATCGAACTGCGTTACTTTTTTTACAATGGTCCACCGTATAACCCTTAGGTGCTCGAGCGAATTTGAGACGTTTCATCTGTTTTGCTATGGATAGCATCTGTGTTGGCATTGACCTTTGGCCTCCATAACCCATATGATACATAATACGGCAAACATTGCAGTCAGAGATACTTTAATTAAAATCTGTTGTAGGTTGCTGAAATTTTATTTCTGGTTTAATTTTCTCACACAATTCGGGAGATTTTTCGTTCCACCTGGTCATGCA
>BMAV01005270.1:170499-207641 GCA_019973955.1 Trichonephila inaurata madagascariensis
CGCTGTTGCGCTGCATTTAATATGGACTGCTTTCTATTTTTATATGTAACTTCAACAAATTGTTCTCTGTTCAATTTATTATGATGAGTGGATAATAGAGCTATCTCTAAGGTTCCACGTAAATGTATAACTGTTACCGTTACGAGAGCTATTGGTAACGGACCACGTAATTTAGAATTTTGGTCAAGTAACGTGGACGACATCTGAGCTGGCATCTCCTCAACGAACTTACATACTCTACCAAACCTGACACGCAGGCCAATTAAGCTACCACGACCACATACTGTCTGAGGTACTCAACTTTCTTTTAATATTCGTCTGGTCCTCCAGTGATTATATTGTGATAAAATATCTAATTTACATAAAATTGTCAGATGGTCATAACACAAAAGCCGCTCAATGTGCATCTGTTGGATATAGGTAGATATTTTTGCATTGATATTGGGAAATCTCCTGATAATCAAATGCGCCAGTTGGCGAGAATTCTTTGTATAGATTTCTCCGAACCAACTGTTGTAACCTTTTTGAAAACAGTTCGAAAAGTGTAGTGATCCCATATGGTTGGGATCCGTTTCGATTATTAAAAATTGTTAAATTTACAGTTCATTTAGTTATTTTAGTCAACAAAATGTATAATTTAATTTTTTAACTTAAAATAATTTAAAGCTTCAGTGGTCCAGACTAATCTGGAGGGGATCAATATCAATAAACTAAAATTTCAGATGTTAAAATTTCGTCCATTCAAACATTATGTGCAAGTCATGTTTATAGTGAGTGAGTGAATATTAACGTCGCACTGTTCAGCTACCCGAGGACTTTTGGCGACGGACCACGTAATTTTGAACCATTGTCAAGTGACATGGACGACACCTGAGATGGCACCCTCCTTTCCTCACTACCACACCAACGGGAGGACGTTTAATCTCTCGACAGATTTAGTGTGCATCGCTGCCCTTCACGGCGGTTTTTTAGTGGTACTGGGCTCGAACTCGTGACAAAGCCAGCCACGATCCGATACCTATACCACTCGGCTACCGCGGCCACGTCATGTTTTTAGAAAGATATTCGAGTGAGTATACATGTATATATGTATTCCTAATATGTTCCTTATCCTAATATTTCTTCTAAAAGTTATTCTAATGTTTCTTTTTTTAAAAAAAATATGGTTCGGTCCTAGGAGAGCCCACACCCTTGGCGCAAATTATTTTGGTTGGCGATAATTGCGCCATCTTGGTAACCCTACTTTGATACACTAGATATGGTAACCCTAACTATTTCTGGAATTTTCGTATTTTGTCGGCAGGCATTTCGAATTTTATTTTGCTGGTTGGGCTCTGGGCTGGAA
The DNA here is from genome assembly GCA_019973955.1 of Trichonephila inaurata madagascariensis. Taxonomy (NCBI): domain Eukaryota; kingdom Metazoa; phylum Arthropoda; class Arachnida; order Araneae; family Nephilidae; genus Trichonephila; species Trichonephila inaurata. The sequence continues at coordinate 171,845 of BMAV01005270.1, forward strand.
GTATGGCTGCATGTGTGAGTGAATATACTTTAGAATTTTTTACTTTGTTGAATGCGAAAGGTAAGAAAGAATTGATTGAATGGTGTATGAAGGAAGGATTGATTGCTTCGAGTTATGAATGCCCTAAATGTAATGATCGGCATGATGTAACACTGGTCGGCAATAAAACACTTTCTTCGCAATCGTACCAGCCACGCCGAAGGTATGTTCGACCATTACCTCGCAGGTATATAGTGGCGCTGACATGATCATTTGCTTAGCGATGAGACCTTTAAGGCTTTTTTAAAATCTGTTGTTACGCTGTACTCTCCAGTCGGAGAAGATCAGCAGTAAGAAATAAGTGCTGTTTTATATTTTTTATCTTAAATGTTTAATTTCTGTATTATTTATATATATTTTCATTACGCATACACCTTATCCCGTTATATTCACTTGCCGCCTTTGTCGGGTTCGCTTGGCGCCATCTTTTCTGGCTTGGCGCTTTTTCCGGTTTGTCGCGAAGGGTGTGGGCTCTCCTAGGATTTTACCTTATCTCGAAACTATTCAGTTACAAAAATAAGATAAAAAAATTTTATTTGATAACTCATTTGACTGTTTTTGTCTTAATTCTTAATTAGGGTGATTTCAAACAATGTTTGAACTGATAAACAGTAAATTTGACGCACTAGAAAAATGAGCTTTTAAAAAAGACATCCCTTGTTCAATTACATTTAAATAATTAAGTTTTAGCCATATATTAACTTACAGAATTAAATATAAGAATCAGTTAATTAAATAATTTAGTGCTGCAAAATTTTTATCGTTTTTACAAGTCATATGTATCAGTAATCATAAGTAAAAAGTCATTAGGTCCTTGAAAATTGTAATATTTTAAGAATGAGCGGAATCGAATTGCACCGTAATTTAAAAAATAATTTTCTGCTCTTTCAGCGAATCCTTGTTTAAAAAATGAGTTAAAATGTACTTAAATGAATTATCACGTATGAAACAAGTTTGACACGATCTCGACTTGGATGGTTTTCAGGTAAGTATGAAACAATAGACAAAATATGAAAAAATATTAACGCTTCTAAATTAAATATTATCATAATTAGAACCGCGCGATGTGTCTCTGAAAGTTCATAATGAAATATGTGATATACCTGCATAGCGTTACAATAGCACCGTTATCTGAGCTCTCGCTAGTACCATTAGCATCATCTTGACTTTTTAGTCTGGCAGCAGCTATTGCAGCACGTAAGAAACAGCTTTCAAAATCCTTGGTTGAATTTTCCAAACAGGGTCTTTGTTGTCGGTAATCTGGATATTTAATTAAATTAAAGGTAAGAAAAACATATTAGAATTTTATGTTAATAACAAGAATTTTTTTTTTTTTCATTTGAATTTGATTTAAAAAAAAAGAGTTCTGATTGCCATTTTAATAAAATCAAAGTTTTTATCAATAATTAAACTTTTGTAATATATGACTAAAATAAAATAAATTTTTACTTGAAATCACAGGTCATAAATATTCTAAGACAAGCTCCCTAATAGTACACTAATGTCCAAAATTAAGGTCACAAACATTAAGTCTGTGAAAACTAATGAACTATTTACTGCATTGCTACGAAATTTGGCACAAAGACATATTACAATGTCGGAAAGAATACACCAACATATCAATATCGAAAAGATTTTAATTGTGAATTAAGATACAAGTTATATATAAAAAAAAAGTGTGAAATCATGAATCAGAGATATTTATCTCGGGAAAAGAATCTGTGCAATATGGAGTGTGACCACTGAGAACTGCTATACAAATCTATCCACATTATGAGGGTGTCAAAAGAAGTATTTAAGGAAACAACAGCGGGCCTACACGGTAAATTGTCCTGCTTATTGCCCTATACTGAGTAATTTAAGACTCATCAACACAATAAACTCTTAGAGAGAAGTTTCAAGATGATTAAATTGAGTTAGTATGAAATATCGTTCCCACCTAGTCCGAAATCATAACTGTTTTATATTTTTTTTCCGTTCTATTGACTAAACTACCTTTAAAATCTATCCAGCTCTCTTGGGGATAATCACCTAAAAGTAAAAATTCTATTAATTTTGAAAAATAGTGTAAAATTATGAAAGAGCCTAGTATATACGTGTTATGCATAAGTTAAGTGATCTAAAATATCAGACCAGCCACAGAATAACAAATCACTCATTATAATTGTCTTAACATATCCGTTGCTCACTTTCCACTAAATTAAGAAAAAATTTTCTGTAAACTTACCTTCTCTCAATTCTGAAGTATTGTTACATAATTCAGTCATCAACCTCTTCAGACCGGATGTCAAAAGTATAAATTCGACGTTATAAGTTGCATTTCCACAAGTATCAAGATATTGTTGTTTGCAATCAATATCATTTAACACATCACTAGAATAAAACAGTATATGATACACTTAAATTCAAGGTTAAAACCACATATTAACATCAATGTATTCCAATTAATTTTTTTTCTCTTTATTTCTTCAATCGATTGCACCAAATTTAATGCAAGGAAATATAAAAAGCTATGGATAGTTACAAGAATATCTATTGTGCTTGAGAATAGTATACTAATGTATTTGATTATTGTACCAATAGTGCATAGTAACAAGAATATACAGTTAGATTTTTAGGAAATTTGAAGATATACAGGGCTCGAAATTAGTACACATAGATGCCGCTTCTGACAACTAAAACGATTCCAAGCCGGTTGAACATCGAGCCGAACTGGTCTTGAATGACATATACGATGATATACATGGATATATGGATATCCATATACATGTATTATGCCATTTTGCTTCAAGTCTATTCCATGCTTCATGAATAGTAGCGCCTGGAAAGCAGCGGTGGCCTACTCTCTCAATAACCCATTACCAGATGTTTTCAACCAGTGAGAGATCTGGAGAACGTTCTGGATATGTCAAAAAGTCGAACACTCTCTGTATTAAGGTAAGTAATAAAACTAGGGGAAACATTCGGTCTTGCGTTATTTATCTTATTGAAAGAAGACATCCCTTAGGTCTCGAAGATTGGGCACAGCCATTGGCCTTAAGATATGAGAAATGTAACGCAGGGGGTTCAGATTACCAATCACTTAAACAAGAGGTGTTCGTATCGAGTACCAGTGGCTGCGCTTGAAGGAAGAAGGTTCGTTCTGGGTACCTTCCGTTCCGAACGCGAGTACGTAACCAATCACGCCAAAACGATCGTCTTCGCGTGATGTTGGTACTAGTTCATATAGATATCACACCGCCACATACTCCCCTGCCAGTGTTTCAGCGAATAGGTGAACAAACGATACCATATTCGTGGTGAGCATGTAAGCAGTTGCGTCACTTGGTGGGTTGCGGCATTCGTGCGAGACGGCTTTTGAGAATTGCGTCATGTGTGTGAGACGACTTTGAGAAGTAACGGCTTATTTATGTCAATGTTTGACGGCTTAGTTGCTTTTGTGGTGGATAGATGGCGCCACGACTGCGGCGCGTGAAGGGTGTGGTTCCTTTGCATGGCCAGAGGTCACCAATGAAGGAAGAAGGTTCGTTCTGGGTACCTTCCGTTCCGAGCGCGAGTATGTAACCAATCACGTCAAAACGATCGTCTTCGTGTGATGTTGGTACTAGTTCATATAGATATCACACCGCCACAGCGCTTACCGTCACAACAGGTGCATGGCCTGTATAAGAATATCAAAAGCAAGCAGGCCATGTGCTTAGGAAGGAATTCCAGATGCGAATACGTCCCTCATGATGCTGTATGTAGAACCGAGACTCGTTTAAAAAGATGATCACCCCTGTAACCATTTGTCCTTGGGCACTCCACTGTCGCCAAGCGTCACTATGCTGCAGTGTCAAGGAAAGCCACAACAATGATCTTCATGCAGATGAACTAGGCTACTCTAGACGCTGTCGTAATGTCCATGCGGATTCTTGACGTGCTTCAAACAAGTCTTAATGTGGTTATACAATCCTGCAATGCCGACCTGATAATATCTGTCAGGTCGGCCTTGCAGGATTGTGTAATCTGGTCTGTCGTTTCGGACTCTCAGATGTTAGTGGCGGGAGGCCGTTTAGATCTTGCATGGCGTTCAGCGTATCGCGGAACGATAAACCGTGTTCTCGATAGATCATAATCCTGCCGCTATTGAATTCCGACACGTTCTGATAACATTTTTTCTTACAGCACGTGTGAAAAGATCGTGTTATACGATCTTCTCACAAACAATCAACATGCAAATGCGATTTCCGAATGAGAAACCCGTTGCGCAACTGTTTTCAGAGTTTGTGATGCCGGTTTTGCTCTTTGCATTTTTCGATTGTGCCTAAATGTTAATCATATGCATATCCAGAATCTTCCTTTCATGAGAACTTGACGTTTGAACCATCACTCCTTCATGGTGTAGCAATTTTAATAACCATGACAAACTTAGTTGTTTTTTTTATAAAATCCTAAATCATTTCTAGTACTATAATTGAGTTTATCTCTGAATCATTTAAATTTAGGGAAGAAAAAGTGATACAAATGACATAATGCCAAATTATAAAACTGGTTGATTCAATTTTTAAGAAAAACAGGGAAAATCGTAATTGTGTTCACACTTTTGACGATGGAGGAACAAAAAGTGTCCGACTGCGTCAATGCTCGGTTTTCTGTATTGGACTTGAAAGTTATATTACGGAAATAATTCGCTAAATAATTGGCAAATAAATAAAGATGTACAGTAAAAGATCTAGCTAAAAAACATATGTAGATGTATGTTTTGACAATTTTAAGTTACAAAATAGCAAAATTATCTAAATCATTGCTCTTTAGAATTTGATGCAATCTTTTTGAAAAACGGAGTTCAATACACAGCACAGTATATAAAAATCATAACTTAAAACTTCTACATACTTAAGTGAGCGCAAAACATCTTTCTACTTCTATTTTAGATATTAATAGAAATTAGAAATTATATAATTTATGTCCTTTTTATATCAAGAGGCGAGAGTTACAGCGAAAAATATATTTTTCAATACAATCGAATTCTTAATGCTAGATATCAATACTTTATATATATGTAAACAGTATATATTTATACAACATCGTGAAATACCCAGTGAAGCCAGTGGGTAACGGTTAGTGAATATATAAATTTCTCTGACTTCGAAGTATTTATAATACATTGTCATAATTTTAAGATATATCATTGTTTAAACTCAATCTATCTCATTATCTCAATTAAAAACGAAGTAATTTATAAAATCTATTAAAGTAATTCAAAAGTAGAAAAAGAGATTTTTTTCTAAAGATTTAAAAAAAGTTATTTTACTTTAAACATCGTTCTTTAAATTTCAAAAATTTTGTGATAGTTGCAAGATATTTCATTATAAAGAAAACTAGAGGTCATCAATAACTAACGAGGCGTAACTAAATTTCGATAATAAGGTACAAATAAGAGAGAGTAAGGGATAAAATTGCATACATAAAATTTGTATTTAATTTAAAATATAATATTTTTTATTTATTTCCTCTCTCTCGCTCAACAGATTTTATTTAGTGTATTAAATTCATTTAATCTATTGATTAATTTTGATTTTTTTGTATTTTTTACAGAGCACTAAAGACGAAATTTGATCCAATTCTTATGAATAGTTTTAAAAATAATAATTATGTAATTTAATTATTTTCAATAAATAATTTTTAATAAGATTAAAAATTTTACTACTCATGACCCTGTTTCGAAAAGTTTTTATATATTGTAAGACAAATCGATCAATGGCAACCGATTTCATTAAGAAAATAAAAGCCATTTCTTTGTGTAAATGAATGTGTATATTTAAAATTTTACGGTAAAAATAACGTTAAATTTATTTAATTTGTTTGTTGTTGTTGTTCCATTTAGAAGGAAAAGTAGAAAAAATCACCAAATCTATGAAAAGCACGACAAAAAATGCTTTCCGAAAACTTAACGAAAATTCTCTGAGCTGTGATTGGAACTTGGAAAAATATTATTGTAACAGTCATGAAACACCGCTAGCTAGCATACATTAAAATTTATTTACCGACATCAGAGCATAGAAAAAAAATACGAAAAGGTATAAGTACCGCGTTACATTACTCTAAGGTAGAAGTGCATATCCGGAGGATGGGACCCTCGACCTATGGATTCGTAAGCACATAACATGCCACTAGACAAAAGTGATCACTTCGGTCCGGAGGTTGTTACTGGCTTATGTAGATACCACCGCTACAATACTCCCCCATCAGTGAGTCAGTGGATAGGTGAACAAACAATATAGTTGTTATATGGCGAGCGTGTGAGTTGTTGCTTTTGCATCAATTGAGTCTGACAACTTTGTTTTTGCTACGTCAAGTGGGTCTGACGGCTTTGGTTGCTGCGTCAAGTGGCGCTGACGACTTTTGATTGCCCTTTTTGCGGATAGATGGCGCCACGACAAATCAGAATGTTGCGTTTTTCATAATTCAGCCAGGGTCACCAATGAGGTGGAAGTGCATATCCAGAGGATAGAACTCACGACCTATAGATTCGTAAGCCCGTAGCATAACACTAGACAAAAGTGATCACTTCGATACGAAGGCTGTTACTGGCTTTTGTAGATACCACCGCTACAACTCTATCCCAACAGCCTAGCTGCTGATAGACACAGGATTAGGATGAGATAAAGAATCTGGCTACTATACTGTCCGTAGAATTTGGATAAGACTGAGTCTCTAGGAGAAGTTGTTGATTCAATTACATTATAAACAATTTTCTAACAGTTGAAGATTTTTGTTTTAAAAAAAGCAATTATTTCGATGACTTTTCAAGTTTTTCTATAAATTATCTCAGCGGCAAACCAGAATAATCAGCGTTTATGAAATATAGCAATATCACACTGGTGGAAGTATAAACGATCTATTCGAAATATATCATTGTTTTAAATGTAATTATTCCCGTGATTGCCTTTCTTTCTGAAAATGGTATGCTTTTGAAATATTTTAATGAACTCTAATGTTTTATTATCTTGATAGCCGAGCTGTGCAACTCTTGAGAAATAAAAGCAAACCGAAGAATAATTACTGTAGCAACAGATAAAGCGGTACACAAATGCCCACAAGCTTATTTAAATGAATAATATTATAATTATTTCATTGATTATTTTACTTTATTCAAGACAGAAAAAGAAACTTTTAAAAAATTAACTTTTTTGCATTTTTCGAACAATTGGTACAGTTGCTGCTTACCTGCAGTGAGAGAAAAACGATTCCTCTTTCCAGAAGTGGTAATCTCTCTGAGCTACCGATTCGTACAGGTTCCCTCCGGGGCAAGTGGTATGAATATCTATCTCGCAAGAAACATCCCCATTGCATGATCTAAGAACTAAAAATTAAAATAAAATATTATAAGAGCGGGAGAGATAAAAACATTTTTAAAAGATGAATATATTGACATCTTCGTTAAAAAGCAAGTTATGTTTCTTTTTCCTTGTCGTGTAGAAGAGCTGATGCACATTAAATCTCCCCCGCCACAACTTCCTCCCTTTGGCGTATTATGGAAGTTCGAGGGGGGCCGCAGCTCAGGTGTCGTCCTCATCACTTGACCGAGGTTCGAAATTTCGAGGTCCGTCACCATTGGCTTTGTGTTGCTTTATAGTGCAATTCGATGCTAATAAAACTCACACGAGATAGCCCGATACAATCTTGCAAATGGTACTTGATAGTGAAAACGTCTGCGCAACCGCATTAACCGAAATTGCTGTCTCTGTCATAGCATAATGATCCCAAACGAGCTGATGCACAATAGTGTCCTGTCTGATTCTATTAAAAAAGCTAGTGAGTGTGTATTTCTTAACGGCACACTATAAAGCAACACATGAAAGCTGCTGGCAATGGACCTCATAATATTGAACCTCGGTCGTGACTACGACGATCCATGAGCTCTCTAAACTATTCCACCACTCCAACGAGAGGACTTCAAACCACGACAGATTTAACGTACCCTCTACATGGTGAGTCTTCAATAGCAAGCTCGAACCTATGACACGCTCACCACGGTTCGTGATTGAGTGAATATTAACGTCGCACTGTTCAACTACACGAGGATTTTTGGTGACGGACCTCGTAATTTTGAACCATGGTCAAGTGACGAGGATAACACCTGATCTGGTACCCCTTCTCCCAACTACCACACCACACCAATGGGAGGACGTTTGAGCTCTCGACAGATGTAACATGCATCGCTCCCTTACACGGTAGGTCTTTAGTGGTACTAGGCTCGAACTCGTGACAAGAGTCAGCCATGATCCGATACCTCGACCACTAGAGTACCACGGCCACCCACGAGTTCGTGACGAATCCCACTAGATTACCCCATGACCACTTTATAAATATAAGATTTATTTACATCTAATCACCAATTATTTATTTTATACAGGGTTTTTCCAATTCTTTAGATGAAATATATAAAGAACTTCTATTCCCTTAGTAGAGAGTTAAGTGTGTTCACATATTAAACATTAAGGTATCCGACTACGTTCGGAACCGTGATTTTACAAAAGCGTGTAAATGGATAATATTTATGATATTTAGTGTCATTTAGATTAGAATACATGTATAAAATTGTTTAAAGGACATATAATGACAAAAAAATTTATTTAAATACACTATTTTGGCAAAAAATTAACTTAGAATAACCTTTTTTCCAAATGTTCTCCTTTTGTAAAAAATGTTTCTCTTGTATTAATATTTTGCCTGTCTATAGCTCAGACCTCTGTATAGAGGCTCAACTAGAATTTTTGCATAACTCGGAAGTCGATTTATCCATGTTTTACGAAAACAGAAGAGGGAGAAATTTTAAGAAAATACGCCGATAATTATTTCAAATGGTTGTAACTCTGAAAATAATGTGAATTTTTCAAAAATTATAGTTGAGCCTCTGTACAGAGGTCTGAGCTATATACAGGCAAAATATTAATACAATGGGAGCATTTTTTACAAAAGAAGAACATTTGGAAAAAAGTTATTCTAAGTTAATTTTTTGCCAAAATATTATATTTAAATAAAATTGTTTTTGCCATATTGTCCTTAAAACAATTTTATACATGCATTCTAATCTAAGTGACACTAAATATCATGAAAATTATACATTCATGCGTTTTTTTTTTAAATCATGGTTCCGAACGTAGTCGGATACCCTAAGTATAACTACCGTCGCCCATCCGATATAGTGGTTAGCGACGCTGACTACTGTGCCGTAGGGACTGCGTTTCGAATTCTGGTGAAGACATGGATGTTTATAAATGTATAGTGCCTTCGCGGCATGGGGTACTCTAAATAGCCATCGAGCCGCAAGTCCTCTCGTGAGGTTGGTGGAAGAAGAAGAAAGCTGGGAGGCCTCTGACCACCTCCCAGAGTGTTCTCCCTCTAAATTGGGGTGGAGCCGAGCAAAATCGTACTGTCACCTGTATGGTGCTTAAAGCTACAGCTAACGACAGGCGTCACTGAGCCCTTTGTCATAATGAATTTAGTGGGCCTCGATCTGGCCTTTGCTGATCAGGTGGCATTAGTAACAACAACAGAATAACTTCCACACTACACCAACTCGACAGATTTAACGTCCATCAACCCCTCCATGAGGTACTCTGCCTCTTAGGTTCGAACGGATGACACTCCGGCCACGAGCTTGCGAACAAGACCACTAAGGTACCGCAAACACTAATAAAAACTAGAATACACAGAGGTTGTAACTTATGGAGTCCATGAAACAGGTCTTAATACTTAAGGGAATTTTTAAATTCCGTTTGGTGGGGGGCGCGGGGGGGGGGGGGGGGGGTCACACCACACTTAAAAAATCTAGTAGCATTGGCATAAAGTGGCTTTGGATTGCCACTCTTACGAATACCTGTCCTCTTAATGAATCAAGTAAGTAACATTGCTTGCTCTAGGCCAATAGAACCACGTTCAATAATAAAGACCAACCAGCATAAAAAAGTTCCACACAAATTACAAATGTGACTTTCGCAATTTCCTCTGTTTGTTACATGTGTTTAATTCTTTACAAAATTCATGATTGTAGAATTATTTAAAAGGTGCAATTGAAGCTACTTATAATTATTCATATGACATATTTTTATATAATTCTCTTTTGATTCTTTCAAAAGTGAGTGTCAAAAGGAGGTTATATCTTGTCCGAAGATTTATACATATAGTTATATTGGTCGTTACCCATCTGCTTCGCTAGTTATTTAATGATGCTGTGCGACTATATGAAGCTTTTTAAGTTATGATATCTAAGTCTTAGCATTAAGATTTCGATTGTTTTCAAATCGACCTCTCCCTCCAGTAGTTGATTTCAATAAAACCCGTTTTTTACAGATCTCTACTCAACAAATCAACCAAATTTCAATTCTACTGGTATTATAGTTCAAAAAAATTTTTGTATACATCCCCCACAGACACTCGAATGGATTTCCGTAAAACCCGTTCTTAGCGGATCTCTACTCGACATAAGAAACATGCTTAACAAATTCGAAGTCTGTAGATCATTCAAAAACGGGAATTATTTTTTATCTTTGCTATCTCGTAACTCACTCCCCTTTTGTAGTGGATGAACGCAAAAATCGTTCTTAGTGGATGTCTACTCAACAAAAGAAGCATGTCTGTAAAATTTCAAGTCGCCAGGTCTGATTATTCAAATACGTTGATTATTTTTTTAACGATGAACAACCCCTCCTTAGAAATCGGTTTCTTTAAAAAACCAGCTTACAGCGGATCTCTACTCAAAAAGAGAAATATGTTTGCCAAATTTCAAGTCTGTAGGTCTAATAGTTCTGAAGATAATGGGATGAGTGAGTGAAGAAGTAGTTGTTCTCCTTTATCGACTCATTCACTCATCATAGTTATATAAATTAAATAACATGAATACGATATTAATTTTAAATCATTTCTCTGTCTGAAAAAGTGCTTCAAGTTTCTATTCTCCAGTATCACATGAGACACCGGATGGGTGGCGTAGCTCGTTTGTCACTGGCCTTATATGTCTAAGGTTGCGGGTTCGACTCCGTGCCCAAGTCGGTTGATTTTCATGATGCAGAAAATGGACAGAGTTCATGTCGAATGATTATGCGGCACGTAAAAGATATCTACAATGCCTGTTTGGCTTGGTTGCTCTCAACAAAATTAAATTCCTGGTTCCATTTCTCGCATCGTCAGATCTCATGTGCCTCTCTCTCTGGGAAGGAAACTGGGCATCAAAATTACATTGCGGCAATTGGTATTCCATCTATATGGCATCACGCTAAAAAGTGATACCAGTTCCCGGGAAATGTACTAGGTCTGCATTGGTAAATTCAATCATGTGAATATATATTTTTTATATATTACAGGAAAATAGTCTACAAGAGGACTCAAAAAAATTGAAAGCAAATATGATTGAAAAAAATACTGTAAGCCAGTGGTATAACGTGCAACCCCCACATCGCAGGGAGGACAGGATTCTAGGGGGCCCAAAGTGTACGTTACGTTATGGTTTTGCAATTCTTTGTAAGATCCGGCTTTGGCAAAACCTGACTTAACATGGGGTCCCAATATTCTCTGTTATGCCACTGCTATAAGCAGTAATAGAACGTGAGGTGTTTAAAGCAGATTATTTTTTTAATCATCTTGTGATTTTTTTTTTTTACAGTCAAGAGACTTAGGGTTTTTAATCGCTTCAAATTTTATATAATCTTTTTTTAAATGTGATTTGTGTGTATGTTTAAAAAACTCCTCGCAATTCACATGTAAAAACCAAAAAATGTTTGAAATTTAGTTTTAATCGCATAACTTTGAGAAATCACGCACATAAATTCGATTATTTTTTTAACTTTTCTTAAAATTTTGCAACTAAAAAAATATTTAATTTTTTTTTCTGGAAAAAGTATAAGCATTATACAAATTTTTTATTCTTTTTCCCCTCCCTCTTCTTTTTCAAAAAAATTAATTCAAAATCTTATACGTTACGTTCAAAATTTTAACTTTAAATAAAGGAATGATTAGATTTTTTGCTAGCGTCGCATTCTAAAGTAACACTGGAATACCGACGATGAGCCTCGTAATTTTGAACATGGTCAAGTGATGAAGAGATGACTCTTAACTCTTTATAAGGCCGTGGTAAGTTAACTTATCACCAACTTAATTTTTAAATCTCCATAGAAACCTATTTTCATACCTATTAATTTGTGCTGCTAGAACTTCGGCTAGCACGACAACTGATATCTGGATTTTCAAGTCTTAATCGAAAAGGACAACCCGTAAATTTCCTGAGCAGCAATTCAAACTGCTCCAGATGAGGTGCGAGTGAATAAAGTTGGTGACCATATGTCAACTTGACGAAAAACATATAGACATTTGCGCTCTGCTAAGGCCAGTGCCGTAACGAAGAATATTAGGGCACCTCCTGCAAAGTCAGGTTTCGGACCCCAAGCTCAAATAAGTACTTGGCGTCAGTCAGGCTTTGAGTCCCCCCTCCCTTTTAGCAATGCGGAGGCGTACGTTACGCCGCTGACTAAGGCCCATGAGAACAAGATACGTTTGTATAGTTTGTAATGTCCTACAACGAGGGTGAGTCAGAAAATAAGTTTCCCTTGTCGATTGGGGTCAGAGTTGTGTATGAAAATCAAAATTTAGAATGAGATATTAAAGATAAGACATAACTTTATTTTTCCAATTTAGTACAAAGTACATTGAGACATTTGTCATTCCATTTCATAAGCTTCAAAGCGCCCCTCAGGAAAAACTCAGGCCTTTGCATACGGAAAAAGCATTTAACGGCTATGGATGAAAGACAGCACCGATACATCACTGGGCAGTACATTGGTTACATGTTACACCGTACTGTGACGGCCTGTCGAAATTAAAAGAGGTGGCGATTCGGAAAAAGGGGCCTTGGCATCTCAGATCTGGCGTTCTGTTGTTGGATGACTCGGCGACGGCAACGTAAACTCTTGGTTGGGAGCGCCTACACCAACCGCCATACTGTCCTGATCTCGCTCCAAGTGACTTTCATCTGTTTCCGGCTTTGAAGAAGAATCTCGCTGGAAGGCGCTTTGGAAGCAATGCTGAAGTCAAACAAGCCGTTAAACTCTTCTTCCGTATGCAAAGCCCTGAGTTTTCTCAAAGAGACTTTTTGAAGCTTATCAAGCGGAATGACAAATGTCTCAATGTACTTGGTACAAATGTGTAAAAAAACAGTTAAGTCATATCTTTGTGTCTCATTCTATGTTTTGACTTTCATATACAACTCTGACCATAGTCGACAGGGAAAACTTATTTTCCGACTCAAATCTTGTATGTATTGATCCTTGTTTTCTGAAATTTCGTGGAAAGTAATATATATAAATACTTAATATTTTTTTTTAATATAAAATATGTCTAATTTATAATTTCTTCAGTATATTTTATTACAAACAAATTACATTTCATAAATATCATGTAATATAATATAAAAGAAATGCAAAACATAAGATGTCGTACCTTTAAATAGCTTCCAGTGGACGGTAGGAAAAAATGGTCTTTTAAAAATCTAATTAACTTTTAAAAATATGCTAAATGTGTGAATTTCTTTTAAAAAATTAATCTGAGCACTAAAAATGTTTTTACATAACATTACGAGAAAAAATGGTCTTATAAAGAGTTAAGTGGCATCCCACTCTTCAAACTTCCACACCCCATCAACGTGGGGACTTTAATCTCACTCTGTGAGTCATAATATGTTAAAAGTATAAGAATACAGTATGAAACTGAAAAAAAAGGACTGTCAGGCGTAATTCATAACAATCACAGTACAAGATTAATAAAATATTTTAAGAAATAATACATTACTCACTTGCTATCAGAGTAATAGCATACGTCACAAGAATGAAACCTTTCATGGTGATGGTTGAGCGACTGGGAAGCTTCTGAGAGTGTAGTTAGATGTGAAACCATGTGTCGCTTCCCCACTACGAACGTAATTGACGTCCTGTTTGAACTGAAGCAGGAAGGATATCGAAAAACTTTGATGTTCAACGTGACAGACTATTATTGAGTAGAAATTTCTTAATTAGCGTATCCTCTTTTCGAATGAAAACTAAAACATGTGCTAAAGAATGAAACGGAAGATGTTCGAATGTGTTGGAATGTGTTATGGCAAAACACGGACTCTTAACAGCGATGAATTATGCATTATTCGATGAGTAATCATAAAACGTATGTTGACCTCTCAGATTAGTTTCTGTGATAACGCACTCAAGCGTCGTCGACAAAAAATATTTTTCTTCTAAGTAACTATCAAATACTACTATGATCTTTGGCCTTTATAACTTTATAATGTAAACAACTTCAAATTTTTTAAATATTTTACTTTTGCAGTTGAAGTACTCTTTTACTTTTGCAATTTACAAATTAATTTCCCCACACACATAATTCGTATTTTTTTGCTTAAAAAAAATCCTTCATTCTTTTTTTTTATTATCTTTTTCCCATTTTCATTTCTTTTATTATTTTTTTTCAAACACGCAATGCTCTGATTTTTTTTTCTTATGTCATTTTTATACTATCAAGTGCCAAACTTAAGATATTTACCTTTTCTGGGAACAGTAATTTTAGGAAGGAGGGGGGGGTATGTGTAAGATAGAGAGAAAGAATATTGAAATTTTATTATTTATATACCTATTTCTGAAAAAAGAGATTTACGTCAGGTATTTCGGCTTAAAAAAATAATAACTCAAAAATTTATTATATATATATATAACTTCAGTAAATAAATTAACTTCCGTATAATATTTTATAATATATTAGTAATACCTTTGAGCCGGAGATTTATCCGTTACAGATACAATGAGATTGCTAATCAGCTGAGAAATTTGAAAAATGTAAGTCTCGATTTACAGTATGTGTTAAATGTATCAATTTTCGTCTCGTATTCAACTGTCAAACAAAAGCAAAGTTGTTCGCAATTTTTGCCCTTTAAATGAGCGTGGCCAAGCTTCAGTGATAATTTAAAATTAGATTTTTTTTAATCTTCTAATTATCGTAGAAATTAAAATTAAGTGTCTTTGGAAAGGTAATTATCTGCACAATTTGAAAATAAAAAAAAATCTCAAATTATCATTTTTAGAAAATTTTAGGGTTCCAACACCTCTTTTAAGAAAAAAATATTATTAATAATAAAATTTCCGTATTTTCATGATTTGTATCAACAAGAAATGTTAAACACACACACACACAAACACAAATGTTGCCCTTTTAAGTCCAATGCTCTAAATATATTTCGGTGTGTAATAATTCCATACACAGATAAATAATAAATATCACAAGGCCTTTCTTGAAAATAAAGAACGTTTTTGGAATATGCTAATTTTTTAACTCACACACACACAATTACTTTTTTTCAAATAAATTCCTTTTAAAAACAACTGTGTATAAATTTATTTTTCTATCAAGACTTTTGAAATTTTCTAAAAAAGAAATAGGTAACCCTCATATGTTTCTTTGTTTTCCTGTTAAAAATTTTTTCGAATAAAAATGACCTAAATTTTGAAAATTTTCAGTTAATTTAAAAACAAACTTTGAATGCTCTTAAACTGTAACTGAGAATCATTAATATTTCGTACATTTATTTGATTTATTCCGATAACACATTTTAATTCAGTTTATACAACACATGCAATCCCTTTATTTTCAATAATTTATTATTTATAACATAATGAGAACAAAATATGGATAAATTTGCGTTTAACTTGTGTTGAAACATTGAATAAACTAAAATTAAAATTATTTGAGTATTTTTGATGTTTTTGATTCGCAAAAAAAAAAGAAGAATTTTTTACGTAATTTTATAATTAGAATTATATATCATGTTTTATTTCACTTCAAATATGCTTGGTAACAGAGATGTTTTAAGGCACAGGTCATCTCCCTTGGAAAGGGGGGAGGCGTTTTATTTTCGGCTCTGTCTTAATAAGATCATGATCCGGATAAATTTAAAGGTCAAATATTATTTCCGTACATGTTCTCCGAAAAAAAGGGAATTTCAAACTGCTTTTCAACTGATAAAAGTGCTAAGACTGTATTATTATAGGATGACCGCTGTCCATGTCTAGGCCTAGGCCTAAAGTATCATAAGCAATAATTCAATTCATTTAGTCAAAATGCGGTTATCGGTCGATCCGGTTTGTGCCTAAGATTTTGAGACTGTGAGTCGTGCACATTTGTTTGTTTCAAATTACCATTTGAATGAGTATTTGACAATGCATGTTATATACTGTCTACTTTTAAAAATATCAGGTAGGGCCTACTTTTGCATATAGGGGCCCACGGCCTCAAAAATTCTTCTCTGTGCCCAGGGCCTCAGAGAGTCTTAAGACGTTCCTGCTCGGTATATATAGGCATTTATTCAAACTATTCATTTATAGATATGAAAATGTTGTTGACGTGTGTTTTTTATCCTGGGAACGTATGCAATACAAGTGCAGAAGAACAGAAAGCATACAATACAACAGAAGAATCTACACATTTTTTATTACAGATGATGATCCCAGCATGTAACAAGAAGGGGTGCGCTGCTTTCCTTTCGAGACGGGAATCCATTGCAAGCGAAAGACCGACTTCTTTCCCGAAGAAGATAAAACCATGTCTTACTCGAGATTCGAACCCGAACCCACTCGATTACAAGCCGAGGTGTCATAGCCACCATACTGGTTGGGTGTGACTTTGAAAATGTTAAATAAATTTTTTGAGCAACATTTATACACATTCTCTTCATCACTATAGATAAATGAACATGTATGTGTGTAAGGTTGAAAAAGTATCATAAAAAATGTTATAAGATTTTCATGCTGCGTGATTTATTTCTGAACAGAATTCTAAATAGAAATAATAAAAGTTTATATATAGATATTGTGGGTAGTTAAATAAGTCATGTTAATAATTTTAAATTAATCTTATTCTTGAACATTTAGATTATTGTTCTTACTCATATTGTTGTTTGCTTATAAATCAAAAGCTTGAGGTTTATCTTTTTGTATAAATAGGAAATTATATATATAATCCGAATATTATTATTTTATTGTATACATGTATATTATCAAATTATTTGATTTTACCTCGGTATTTCCTTTTCTTGGTAGTTTTTGCTATGCTCAAAAATAATAATTGTAAACACACTTGTCATTTACAGCTTGACCCCATTGCATTATTATAAATTATATCATATAATGTCTACAAGAAAATCTGACAACAGCTAGATGGCGGTTGATTCCAATGTTTAATTTTAAACGAATTACGAGATGTACGTTTAAGAATGTTACGAGAAGTTTTATCACTCTGTAGCCAATAAATGTTGGTTTCTGTCTTAAAAAATGTTTTTATAAATGACACAGTTATGAAAACATTTATACAAGAAGCAGTAATGTTTAGCTATTAGCTTTATGTTGCTATAAAGTCATAAATACTAATCTGAAGTTCCAAAAAGATGTAAAATTTTCATTGGGAGTATGGTACATATTTAATTGCCTTGCAATATATTACCCAAAATAATTTTATTATCATATATCATGGTTTGTTTTTTCTTCAATTCCTACTATTAGCTCACACTCTCTCTATATATTAATTTATTTATCTTGTTCAAATTTTCAATCGATAATAAAATACTTTCTATTCATCCAATCAAGTTCGAATAAATTTTTTTAAACTTGTAGTGGATGACACTTAATGTTAATACAGTTTTTTCTCTCTCTCTCTCAAATATTAACTAATTAATTAAATTGAATTAAAGTAATTACTGGTTTTTAACGCCAACTTAGAGTCGTCTTTATTGTTGTTACAATGTAACTGTTAAAACATAGACAAAAGTTGGCGTCGAAAAACTGTTTTTCAGCCAAATCGGGTATGCATTGTTACAACAATGCAGACAAATCATTCTCTTTTCACAATTCCTATATATTTATTCCTATATATTCCTATATATCCAATCTCTATATATTTATTTATTTATCTTGGTGGAATTTTCAATCATTATAATAAAATACATTTTAAAGCACTCAATTGATTGGAAATTTTATATACAGTATTATTTTGGATGACAATACAATAATATAATAATAATTAATAAAAATTAATTGATTAAAACTAATTATTTAAAGAATTACAAATACAACCACGTTGGCATCCTTTTTGGCGACTTAGCGACCCTTTTGGGGACTTGTGTCAATACTTGAAAAGGTTTTTTTCTCACGTGTTAAAGTATTCGGTTGAACTGAAATTTATATACACGATTGTTTTGGATGATAGTACGATACTTTAATGAAAATTAATAAAAATTAATTACGACTTAATGTTTTGATTCTGTCCTATGTATATACATATTTATATTTTAATTATAACTATTTAATAAAAAATAGCTAAATAAAATTTTTCTTTGTTGATCTAAGTAGGAATTGACTTAAATTTTTTTTTTTTTTTTATATTACTTGTTTCACACACAATTCCTACACTATTAGATCTCTCTCTCTCTATATATATATATATATCTTATTCAAATTTTCAATCGTTAATAAAATACTTTCTATACATCCATTCTAAGTAGGAATTGACTTAAAAAAATTTTTTTATATTACTTGTGTTTCTTTTAAAGGAAGGTCGTGACACAAAGTTCACTTAACTTTTATTAATAACTACACCAAAGTTGAATGAAATTAAAACACACTAAATGAAAAATAATGAATTCACGAAGAGGTTACATCAATGAACTACCGATGTCGGTACAAGAAAATAGCACTAAGCGCCAAACTTAACATGACACACAAGTAGGATATCCTTTGGGTATGGGATGCGGTGCCAGGGCGGTATCCTTTGACAAACTGTGGATAAGGATAAGGACCTGGAGCTGGTGATATATCAGTGAATGACTTCATGCGCTCTTGGTAATCAGGGGTGGTAGTCTTAGGATCATCAACAAAGAAATCGTTCCTGAAGGATTTGTGACAGTAAGAGCTGATTCCAATCTTGACAACATCTCCAAATATTTCTTTCACTAAGCTGAAAGGTTGCGAACCACATTCATGCAGAATTTCTTCTATGCATTGAGTTGTGTCGACCACAATGCTGAAAGAATTTTTTAAAATATCTTTAAAAAATCGGCATTTGGAAATAAAAAAAATATGTATAGTATAAAAAAATGTCAACTAAACTTTAAATAAAATAACATTAAATATATCTTTTTAAACTGTCGTCGTATGTTTAAATTGCGGTCATGGTGGCCTAGTGGGCATAATCACAAGCTTGTGTTCGGCGCGTCATGAGTTCGAGATTTAGAGCCACTGAAGACTCGCTGCGTAGAGACTATGATACACGTTGAATCTGTCGTGGCTCTAAACCCTCCCATTGGCTTACTGTGGTAGTTTGGAGAGGGAGAGCTAGAGCTGAGTTATTGTCCTCTTCTCTTACTGTTGTTCAAAATTACGAAGTGCGTCACCAATGGCCCTCATGTTGCTTTATAGTCGGACGTTAATAAAGCTTATTCGCTATTGTATATTTAAGGTGCTAAATATTTTTAATTTTAACTCTGTTATTTAAGGATCTAGGTTAGACTAGCAATGTATGCAAGCTGTATAAATATATAGATAGATAGATAGATATAATTGTTGCTCCTCATGAGCTACTACAGTTTAAAAGTATAAAAATACAATTGATAAGACCACAATAACAGCCTAGTAGTCATTGTCGATCTTCGTGGTTGGAAATATTCAAGTTCGAACAGCAATATAAATTTTTGAATCCACTTAAGATTTGTTGAAAGAAAAGTTGGTTGTTCAGTATTAAAAGAAAATTGCCAGACCGCGGTGAGGAATGGTCGTTAGGGGATCTAAATATGCAAGGGCGACCGAGCCATTCTACTACTATTCGAAATTATAAGGTCCTTTGCCAATAATCCTCGTGCAAATGAAAACTAACTCTATGGTGTAGCTTAATTCATTGTCGAAGCTATACAAGGGTTATTCGCAACGGGCCTTGTAATTTTAAACCTCCATCGAGTACGAGTTCTGGGTTGGTACCCCACTTTTTAAACCTCCGCCATGCCAACGTGAGATTTTGAGCCTCGTAAGCTTTGATGTGTATCAGAACTAGTATTTAGAGACAGGACTTGAACCCACGACTCGACAGAAACCGCACAGGTCATAAATTCACATTAAATGGACTATTCATCTATTTTAATTAATTACTATTAGGCACAACTATTATTTTACTTTATTAATTAGCATTGATTAACTATTATTATTATTATTACTCAATTTTTTATGAACTTGTTCATTCCTTTTATTTATTTTAGTGGAAGTATATTACACATGAAGTATATTATCCACCTAATGTTTATATAAAAATTATTAGAAATGTTTCTTCTAATAATTTTATAAAAATATAATATAATTTATAATAATTTTATATAAATAATGAGGAAAAATTATGAGAGATTATTATTATAAAAAATACAATACGTAACGATTGAAGTTCTTTTAAGTATAATATTAAATGTTTTATTTTTAGAAATCTTTTATATACTATACAAAGTACTTATTCCAAGAGTTTTCAAATGTGTAAGTTATTAATTATGGACGTGGTGACACAAAAAAAACATTTAGAAAAGAAAGATATACGCGCGCGCGCGATAAATGGAAAAATAAATATATCTTTCGATTGATTATTAACACCGCACTTAAAAGCAATTCATAAGGGAGATAAATAGTCCTTCAAAACTTACGATGAATCTCTGTACATCTCATTTTCTTGATTATATTTTTCATATTATCAGACTTGTCGAAAGTAGAATTCAAACTTCAAGCTGTATTATTTGTCTATTATTGAATGTTTTCAAACTATTATATATATCAAGATATGCTATATTAAATTTGCTTCTGAGTCTCTAATAACTATTACTTATAAGCCTGTTTATTCTACAGAAAATAATTGCATATCTTACAATGGTTGGTTACATCGATGCGATGCACACAAATAAGGTTAAAGGTTAAAAAATCAAGAACTGATAAAACATTTTGCTTAAAAATATCAGGAGTTCTTATGTTCAGCTATAAAAATCAGAACTTTTCTTATTAAAGAAAATGTACAAACAAGTATCGGAAAATAATTGACGAAACAAAAATTAATTTTTAAAAACAAAATTTTTTTGTCAAAAAGAACTAAATATCCAGAGACATCAAATTTATAAGCCAGAATGTGAACATTATCACAGAAAATATTTAAAAAACATTTTCTTATGTTCTAATTATGTTTCGAACACGTGATAGAATTTCTTTAAACCACAAAATTATTGATTATAGCTACTTTAAAACTAGTTGTAAAAATTTACCTAATATTATATATATATATATATATATATACCTAGATTTTATTTTTCTTTTCAGTCGCTGTAATCTAGAAAAATTGTCTTTCGTCTTGTTAAATAAAAATGCAAAGTAATGATAATAATAATTTCAAATCAAAAATATCTCTCGCTTGCATAATATACTTAATGTTTTGAAAAACTGAGAAATTTCGCTATTGTTAATTTTATATTATTTAATTGACCCATATCGTCTATCGTTTTAAATGTCAAGCTTGGGATATGAAAAGCGAGGAACAAAGTTAAAACATGAAAATTTAAATATATTATTAATGCAAAAAACTCAAATATATTGCATTTATCAAAATCTAATTAAATAAAATAAAAACAAGGTGCCAAATACATGAGCTGTTAGTGAAGCTACGGCTGTTAATTCCCGTTATGTCTGAATTTTCTCAAGTATCTAACTTTAAAGACCATTATTTTCAATACACAATATGTTTCCTATTTATTAAGATTGGTTTATTAAATGAAGAAAGAAATTATTGAAAAGATTTATTGTGAAAATAAAAAGGTAAATTTGAAAAAAAATATAAAATGTTAAATTTTTTAAAAAATATTTTTTTTTTTAACTTTTTTGCCAGTACAGTAAATATTTTGAATTTTCGAGTTTTAATTCCTTTCCTTCCTGCTCATATCTCGAACTAAATACATCATGCGTTATGCTAAAGGTAACATCATTGCTCAGTGATCACCTTTCTTACCGAACAATAGCTGCGATCGCCTTTTTAGGGGTTAATAGCCTTTGTAGCTTATCCCACAAAAAATAGTAGCTTTAACTGCGATCACATTAACTGTCCTTCAAAATTAAAGAGAAATGAATGACTTGCATAAAGATTTCCAAAGCTTCCCCTACATAACCAGGCAGTGGAATGCTGCGTTAAACTTAAGACAGAAACAATTCCAAAAGTGAATTTTTTCGGAATTTTTCAAAACTTAAAGCTGTTGGTAGAAGATATATATATTTTTTTTATTTTAAAAAAATATTTTGTCTTTTTACTTAGCTTGTCGAAAGACGACTTTTCCAGATTTTAAAATCATTAGCTACTCAATATTTAACACAAATTCCGTAGAAAATTTTTACTTTCCAAATTACTTCTTGTGCTTCCTATAAAAAGTTAATTACTCGATACCATCCTAAATATTTTTTGACTTTCCCAATTATAATGAAAATTTCCGTTATATCTTTCTTTAATATCATACTTACTTCTTTTTACTTCCAAGTTTCTGAGTACTGTTGGATTCCTATAACGAACACATTTTTATTTTATTTTTTTTCCTTCTAATTTAAAATATTTTTTTATCCTTATGTCTGACAATATGTAGCATATTAATACCTCATTATTATTATTATTGCATTTTCTAACATTTAAGTGTTGTTATTTTTAAATGATCTTTTTTGAAAATATTAGATAATAATTTACTTCACTTACTAAACATCCTTTAGATCAAAAAGTTTACACAGATATTTTAAAACTGAGAATGGTTCATGAATAAGTTAATTAATCCATAATAAAAATATTTTTTTACTTATTAATTAGACTTAAATATTAGGCTATTTAACTTTTTCTTCTTTTTTATATTTTTAGGATGAAAAATTATTGCTTTTGAACTGTGCGAAAAGGGTGTTTTAAAAAATTAATTTTTGTGTACCTGCAAGTGTAATTCCTTTTCTGTTGACTTCCAGATACTTCCAGTACTACTTGTGCCAAGTCAACTAACCTCTTGCTGCACTGAAGTAAAGGCCAAGCTTTCTCGTGAACACATTTCGCCAAGGCCACAAATCCTGAAAAAGATAATTATTAACTGTAGTTCACAGCCCGTACTTCATCAACATTAAATTTAGTTTCAAAATTATAGTTAATACTGTCCTTTTGTAGCATATTTATTAATTCTTAGTAAATTTTGAAAAAAAAAAAAAAACCTCTGAACCTTTAAGCAAAATTAAACATAAAAAAAATTCCAAATGCTTCAACGTTAAGATACATAGGACAGAAATTTTTAGGTTCTACTATATCGCGATGAAGAAACTGACATAATGTATAAAAATCTATCGATAAGAACAAAAATTGTTATTTTTGATGGATATCATCTGTTTATGTGAAGAATAAAATCACAAAAATAACCTAATTTACGGTTTAAAAAAAGCAAGGAGAACTTAAATCGATTTTAAATTCGCTTCATGAATTTGAAGCCTTTCATTTTGAGAAGTTAGATTAACCCATTGACTGTCAACTACGAGATATCTCGTAGTAAACACGCGTTCCCAAACTAACGGCTACGAGATATTTCGTAGTAAACACGTGTTTCGAAACTACCGGCTACGAGATATCTCGCTGTGACTTGACCATGGTTCAAAATGACGAGGTCCGTCGCCAGAAGCCCTCGTGTAGCTGAACAGTGCGACGTTAATATTCGCTCACTCACTCACGAGATATCTCGTAGCTTATGCTGAAATTTTAGATTGGTTACATATCTCCATTTGAATTAGGAATTATTAGAAACGTTGAATGAAAAATTTATATAGTAAGTAAAACAAATTAATTATTCATTTTTATTATTAAAATTATAACTTACACGATTAGATTATAACACAATAATTATATATATATATATATATATATGAAAGTATTTCAAAAATTAAAAGAATATTTATTGTTGCTGCTGCGTATGATGAGCTTTAAAGCAAGGATCAACGCAAAGTTCTGGGTTGTTAGGACACTCTGGACAAAAATATCTAGTCTTCTTGTATTTTTTTTTCTTTATACACATACGACAGGGCTTTATAGGCATCATTTTTTTCTGTAGGTGGAAGATGTTCTAAGTAATGAAAGTGACACACATACAGTTGTATTTGTATCACAGTTCCTGCTTTCTCCTGCATTGCTAACGTCGCCATCAAATAAATGCATGAAACTGATTCTCTAAATTGACGCTCCTCGTCTTTTTATTCCCTCGGTTTCTATGTTACAGAACATGTATGCATTCCGCAGGATTTCGAAGTAGGGTAGAGCGAGTTTCTTGTACCAATGGATGGTTTTAGTGAGGTCTGCTAATTATTACTTATCAGCCCATTTTTATTACTTTACAACTCTTTATAAGTATCATCTCTTTATAGGTTTTTTCCAGTAAGGATCATTACGCATCAGAATGAAAATCTGATACAACATTACACATCTGACTGTTACTAGATGAAATTAGAATTTATGAAATTAATGAATTTTTATTGAAAAAACCCACTATACGAGATAACTCGTAAGTGGCACTCAGTACAAGAATCTTATTCAGAGACCAGAGCTACGAGTTATCTCACAGTGCTTTTTTTCAATAAAAATTACCATAAACGTCATTAGAATATTATATCAGTAATTTCCTATTATTATTATATTTTGTAAAATGTCTCTTGAAATTAAAATCATAGCACCCAGGGCAAGACAATCTAAATTTACCTGGCAGTGAATAGGTTAAAAGTGAGATATATAAATATCATAGAAAAACAATAAGACAAAATATAAATTAACTCCTTTCTAAAAAAGGTGAAAATGGGAAAGCGAACTTGAGAATAGTATATAATAAATACACACAAAAAAAATGTTTTAATATTCACTTTTTATCTTTCAAAATGTAAGGAATTTTCATAATTTTTTTCTTCTGAATTATTTTTTATCATTTATTACTCGCACAACACATTTAATATATATAATTCTAGAATATTTTATAAGTCAATTAAATGGAAAAAAATTTATTTCTAAATAATAACATTACATTTTCTAGTTATATATCCCGCAGATTTTTTTTCCCCAAATTATTCCAATGTTTTGTTTTTGTGCGTGTGTGTGTGTGTTTTTATAAGAAATTATATTGAAATTATGAAGAGAATTCCCCTAGTATCTACATTTAGAATAAACTTGAAAAAAGAAGAAAGATATTTTGCCACAGCAATTTTACAGACGTTATTTCCCAAAAGATTTAATTTAGTGCATTCAGTGAACGAAATTTGAACGTATCAACACTTCGCAATTATTTTGATACATTACTGTAAAAAACAAATCAAATAAAAAATTTGTCATGGCTAAAATTCGAAAGTGGATTATCATGTTGCAAAAAACCGACAGAAGCCATGTCGCATGATTATGTGGCATGTAAAAGATCCCTAGAATGCCTGTTTGGCTTGGGTGCTCTCAGCAAAATTAAAATCCTAAGTACGGTTTCGCATCGCCAGAGTTCAGGTGCCTCCCTCTAGGGAGGAATTTAGGCACTAAAATTACCTGCGGCGATAAGTATCTGCCTATATGGTGCCACACTAAAAAAAAGATACCTACTCCCAGGGAATATATTAGGTCTGCAACGGTAAAACACCAACTCACAGCTCCATTAGAAATAAAAATAGTTTCTTTTTCAGTCATTGTTATGTTGTTTTTAACGTCTACCATGAATATTCCCAGTATTAAGTGACAGAGAAATGAAATTGACAAATAAAACACTTTTTAGTAATCAAGTCCTTATTTGTGCGATGAATCATATTTTATTGTAAAAATTGTAAAATGAATTTCGTGTTGGAATTTGATTCTTAACAACCATTTAATAACAAAAAATATATAATTTTCATTACAGCCTGTTATGTCATTTCTCATGTATTTCAATGAAATTTCAAAATTAATTTTAAAAAATGTATTATTTAATGAAATTTGTAAATTTTCACTTTCAAATTACTGCAATTAAAACATTATACTAATTAATATAAATTTTATAATTTCATAAGGAAACAGAATATACTTTTTAAATGAAAAATCTCATTTTCCTAGTCAAAAAGACAATGAAAATTCTTGATTTATTCATATTTTCTCACACAATATTAAATTTTTTTAATATAAAAAAACATGGTGAGATAAACGATATTTCTTAAAGTTACTCTGGTTATAAATAAAAAAATACTTACTATTCTTATCAACACATTCATCTCTAGAGCAATGACCTGGTACTCGTTTAGTTATTGCATAAATAATACTTTGAAAAAATTCGTGTACTACGGGAGGAGTACAGTTTTTAATGCAGAACTGCCCAAGTTCTAGTTTTCTAAAACAAAAAGAAAATGTTAATGCATTCTAAAATTAAATCATAAATCGATGCATTCTTTTTTTTCTTTTTTTTTTGATAGTTGATATTTATTAAAAATTGGTTTATTTTATATTAGTGAATTCTGCTTGGTGCATTTAATTACAAGAAAAGATATGTTTTAAATTATTTTTTTTTTACAAATATTATAATCTTATTAGAGTTGCTGCATGTATAGGATTTAAATTTTGACTCTTCAATTAGTTAATTTTTAAAACTGTTTTTTTATCACAATTCTTGTTGAATGGTTATTGGGGCACGTGATCTCTGATGAGGTCTTAATCCCCTATCATAAAGGTTATTGTTGAGCATTAGAGGATGGTTTGCCATGATTGAGGGGTAGTTTAATAAAATAGTTAAAACTATGAGAAAATCAAAATTAACAATAAAAATTAAATAATTATTAAATAAAAATTAAATAATTAATAAATAAGAATTAAATAAACAATTGAATATATGATTGTGACCTTTAAATTAAACTTATCACAATTAATAAGGTGAACACACAGATTAAGTCGACGGTTGCATACATAGCACAATTATTAATTTGATATGTAATAACGATTCATTTAGAAAGATGATTTAAAAATTAAAAAAGGAATGTTAGATATATTACAACAAAAAAAATATCTTTACCTTCGAATGTAAAAAAGTTTTTAGAAATCAAATACATTCATGATATTTTTCAATTATTTAATTTTGCAATTTGCCTTTTTCAATATGTACTAATGCTAAAGCCTTAGGTTTACCTTTATCTTTAAACGCACACTTATCAATAAGACACGAGCCACACATTTCTTTTTCCTGTTTCTAACAAAAACATTGTATTTATCATCATTTTCTTCTCAAACTCTGTTATCTTACTTTTCAAACTTCTAAGAAATTTTTTTCCGATCGAATGACTTTGTAGCAGTAGAAGTTTTAGATAACTATTAATTCCAACTGCAGCGCTTTCTTATTAACAAGTATTCAAAACTATTCTTCACATATCAAACTATTTCTTATCTTTTTTTAATTTACAAAATTGTTTACTGATCGATAACAATGCATCGTACTTCAGTCAGGTGTATTTTTCATGGATTGATGGGAAACTATAATTTTTGTAATGGAATCTAAGCAAATTTTATGTTAGTCGATGTGTAAAATTTCTTTAGGTTTAATGTCTAAGTGTTTATTTTATTTATGTAGATTATTTTCTTCCTCTCTCTAACATTAAGCTTTGTTTTAATTTTACTTCAGAGGATAACCAGCTAGAGTAGAAATTGGTGTTTTTATTCCTTCAGAAAGTTGTTTAATTTCAATATTGTCTCCGCCATTTTATTTTCCTCCGCTTTACAATACACAAAACTATTGAAATGTGTAATATTTCTATGAATTCTTGCATTTTCAATTTTTGTACAAATATTACTTAATATTAGCAGTAATTAACCTGAAGATTTTAGAAAGGCTGAAACTTTCAAAATTCAGTAGCTCTGCCCCACAAAATCTGAAGTTGCATTTCATTTCATCTTCTCCATACTCAGCTCCTATAAAAAAAATTCTAGATTAATAATGGCAAATATACACTGTTTAAAATTCTTTTTTGTTTACATTGCTTTTGTTATTCTTGTTGTTTAGCTATTATTCTAAATTTCTACAATGGCTCTCTGACTAATTATTTGCAGTTATTTTCACCCGGAGACTTACACGATAATTAATATTCAAAATATAATGAACTAAACCATTATTAAGATAAAAGAAAACGCATTTACTCCTCGACACACATTATACACACACAGGGGAAAAAATTTCCAGAAAATTCTATTAAATCAAATTCTGAAGAAAGCTATTCCAGTGGGGGAGAACTATATTTATTTGAAAAATTGCTTTTAATACAAAATAGTTGCCTTATAGTGTGCTTATTTTGTTAGGAATAGTCTATCACTATTGTTTTAGATAATAGTTATGCATTCCACTGAATATGTGTATCCATTGTGTGGAAATAAATTCGTTTTGTGTGTGTGTGATTCATTGTATATTTATAGTTATAAATATCTAATAATCAAACATTTATTTTTCATAGTATTGTTATACAACGAGTCGGAATTACAGGAATAATATCAGTAGAAATAAATAAAATTTTCCCAAGTACAAAATGCAGTTTAAAATTATATTAATTTTTTCCGAACAGCAAATTTTAGTAACAGAAGTGTTTTTGCCTTCCATTTTAAAAAGTTGTCTTGTAAACTCTTTAAAAAAATGCAAATAAGTAAACATAAGCGGTATTGTATATTCTTAGAGGCTCAAAATTTATTATTTAAAACAAAGAATATAATTGCCTCAATTCAGCGTAATTTTTTATTATACCTTACTTTTTTCATGTTTTTAAGTAGAAAACTGTACATACAAGTAGCTGTCTGTACATTTTCTTACTTAGAATTTTTAAAATTGCACCAGTCTTACTTTTCCGGGTATTTTAAACGTATAATTAAAATGTTGAATTATTAAAACCACATGCTTATAATAGATTAAATTAAAATAACTGATCCCATTCTTATACAAAGTCTGCAATAAAATACCTTAATAATACAAAAATAAATCAAATATTTTACTTTAAAATTGTTTTTAAGTAAAATCAAGGAATATAATATTTCAAACTTTTCGGAACAGAGAGAGAGAGAAAAAAACATCAATATATTAATATTATATTTTTGGCATCACTATCCCCTAGCGAAAAGCTTATTTTATTATACTTCTAATTTTTGTCCGAATGAGAGTTCATATTCTCTTATGCAAAATATGTTCTATATTTAATTTTTCATACCGTTAAACTAAATGAATTTTCCTTTGTATATGTTCTAGGGAATTTCCATATTCATGTGAAATATTTTTAGACAAATTGAATGAGCTCTAACATCACGAGTGAGTGAGTGTTTATTAACGTCGCTTTGTAGAACAACACGAAGACTATTGGCGGCGGACCTCGTAATTTTGAATGACAAGGACGACACACATGTCTAATATCACGATTTCGTATGAAAAAGAGGGTGTGGCTGTGTCATGGATACGGCCGTGTGTTGTACGTAAATACGTCTCGTAACGGGTTATATTTTTTATGTAAAATATTATTATTTATGTACGTTATAATAATGTTTGAATACTAAGAAGTCCTCCAGATTTTAAGTTTTGTTTATGATGGAAACTATTTCCATTCAACGGGTTCACAAGAAAGAAATCAAGTAAGCAAATAATTACTGTGTTATATAACTTTATTAATTATAGGTCTGTATTACAAAAAGAGTACGATACAAATGATATACAGGACACATCGATATTTCTGGTAAACGTTAAAACAATACAGGTATTACCGTTGTGGGAGAAGTTTCGATGTAAAACAAATTGAACTCGCTGAGCATGAAGCCGGGCAAGGAACGGTCTTGTGAGACATTAACATTGAAGTCTCCGACTATCATAATTGGTGTAGTAAGATCAGGATCATAATTGGGAATCATTTTAGCGAAGTTTTTGGAATATTTTAATAGTGATCGTAACATAAAGGGTTTAATTTCTGAATTGCAGCCAAGCTTTTACCGCTGACTTTTTGACCACGTCGCTCAGATACGTAGATTTATCCATCATATTCTTCTTCATGTTAACACTGAACGCCTGATCATCGTCCAATTGACGCGGTAGCTGCTGCACCATTGTGTCCACATCCACGGATCCATTAATGATTTGTCCGATGATACCATAGCTGCTGTCGTAACTCAACCGTCGTATCTGCATGAATGGCAGTCGCGGTAATACTAGATGTGCACTAATCGGATCTAATGAGGGCAACCCGTATTGCTTAGGTGGATACACAAATCCGTTCGAACGTGACGACATGGGCACTTTGGCCGCGTCCGGTGAGTTTTTAGACATAACGCACAGTTTAAAGTCAGCCACCAGCTCTTCAGGGAAAGTATTATTAAGCAGCGGTAAATGTCTATCTTTTGTTACCTTCAATGAGCGCAGAAACCATAGACGATCACACGTGGCGTAACGGAGAACATTTGGGCCCCCCTTCTAAGTCAAGTTTTGAGCCCCCAATTTAGATTTTACAAAGGGTAAGTACTTGGCTGCACTAAGGTTTTGGGCCCACTAGAACCCTGCCCCCCCCCCTGCGACGTGGGGGTTGCGGGGATGTACGTTTCGCCACTGTCACACACATCACACGTATGTCCAAATGGATTGTTGGCAACGTCGTAGTGAAACATGTACTTGCTGCTGCCCAATGTGTCTTCTTAAACGATGATCGTACACAATAGTTACCTACACAATCCGGTGTCAATAGAGAAGTGATTTCCTCATCCACTTGCATAATTTCAACTGCCCCAGCTGCAGATGTACTGGCACCGTCCTTCTTTTACGTTTCCGGCATTGCTTGGCTCGGTCCTATGGTATTTTATTGGTATTATTTTATCACTGTTGAGAAGCCCTTTCCAACCGTATACGATCTCTGTATCGGGATTTGGCTTTTTGACGCGGATAGGCCAACATTATATATTTTTGATAATACTCTACATTTTATTTTAATACCTTATTATATTCAATGTCACTATTTTACACTAATGTCTTATATACAATCGATAGATTTTGATGAGAGCAGACGATGGAAACTAAAACGAACGTCGTAGTTTCTCCGAGTCAAAAGTTATATTAAATGAAAATCTCGATACGCAGCAAAATGACCTCAATATTGCGGCGCTTTCTCCTCCACCGCGCGCGATGCGTCTCAGTCCCTACTTAGCGTAATGAATTCCTTGATCTTTTAACTATCCAGTGGTGTAATTGAATTTTGGATGGGGGAGATGATAGATATGTAGCTGCAACACCAAACTGCAGCTCCTGATTTTGTTATTATTCTTTTATTTTCAATTACCTTCCTTTATGAAAGCAATTTTAAAGACGTATTCACGTCAAAAGTTTGTGTTTAATTTCTGCAAGAATTTTTTTTTTTAATTTGGTTCAATTTCTTTACATAAGGTGAAAATAGATTTAAATATTTTAATGAATATGGGTGAACAATATTTACAATATATAAAACTGCTCTTATAGTATATGTTTATCCAAATTATTTGCTTAGTTTACAAAAATAGCAAGAGTCGTCAAAAAGTGCTTACTCTTACCAGTAAACCGATTTTTACATGTATTCTCTTTATTGAACACCTTATCACGCGAAAGGAAATTTAAAAACTCTTAACCTTTATAACAATCCATAATAAAGTGGCGGCGAATGAAATAATTCGATTACTAAAGATTTATATATACGCATGCAGATGATACCAGTGCTATCACTAGCTTTGCTTTCATTGATTTATCAGTTTTGATATCGACAATAAGTAATCTTCTCCACTTTAACAAGAGTATTTCAATCTCGTCAAAAAGAATTCTATATTAACTATCTTAAAATATCTTCTGTATTTATGAATACCAGGTATATTGAGTAACTGTGATCATCTAAAATCAAAGAGAAACTTAAATCGATTACTTTCGTTTTCAAAAAACATTGAACATTATGAATTATGATAAAAATAAAAGCTATTTTTACAATTAGAGCTATTTGACTATATTTTTTAAGATATAAATCATCTCTCTCTTTATTTCTTCATGAAAATTCCATTACTAATTCCTAGAGGCTTTTTAAAGATTTCATTTCGAAATAGCAACATTATATCCATATGTCATTCTTCGAGGAATATAGCACATGATAAAAACGTAAAATAGGTACTCAAAGACAATATTCTGCTATTTCTACTTTATTCAAGGCAAAGAGAAAGGAATAATGAGAGAGCATTTTGAAAATTTCTGCGTTTAAATTTACAATCAAATGCACTCATGTCAAATTATTAGTGAAAAATGAAAAGTATATAAATTTCTTTCCCGTGTTAAATACAATAATACCCCGAACTTCCGCTATAGATGGAACTGAGTGAAAACTGCATCAGTCGGGGTATGATTTCACGCACACACACATATATAAATACATATTAATTACTTTTAGTTGGGGTGGAGACGAAAGAATATAATAATCTATAAAAAAAACGTTTAATAAAATCGTAGATGACACAAATACAAAATCGTAAGCCGAAGTTATTTTGATTTCGAAGATTTCATAAAATCTAACAAGATAGTCTCCCGGTTCAAAATTTTTTTTTCTTATGCAAAATTTCCTCGGAGCAAGCTAATAATTTTTTTATTCCTTGTTTTGTTGAAATAATACGCTCTTCATTTGAAGATGTATTTTCTAACATTTGTATAAAACCTTTTTGCAATTAAACTGTGACCTTCTGTCAAATTCCCAAACGTCATTCGATCTTCTGATTGAACTGGGTTTAAGAACTCAAGTTCTGTGCAATGTCTTGTCATTTCACACGCATTTTTATGTGCTTATCAATGGTCAGCTTCTGATTGTGGGAATCCAGAAGTTCTTGAACTTCATCCCTACCCACTTCTGAATTTATTTTCCTGGCAAGATCAACTATTTCTTCAATCACATTGACAGTTTCATCAGGCTCTGGTTGTGATTCCGCCTGAGTTTCGGTGATGAAAAAAAAAAAGACGAATCGACGAGATCTCAAAATCGCGTAACTCCGGTTTCTCGTTGTTGTTGTTTCTAATCCCAGATTATCTAGCAATGCTAGATCCAATATATAACCTAAATATTTAGCATTCTTTTATCATAGTTTAATTTAATTCCATTCATAAAGATCTGAGGCTGGTAATTGTAGAGATGTCTGTTTCTGGTTAAGAAAGTTGTCAAGAATTTAAAAACGTTAAATGTCAATTTATGGCGCTCTTCAAAGCAATGAGCTTCTCCAGAACACAGTTGAGGTTATGTTCAATTGCATCAGTGTCAGAGCCAGAGTTCCATATAATAATGTCATCAGCAAATAATTCCACTTTGCAAAATTTAGCAATATCTCTCTCAATTCCAGAAATATATAAGGAAAATAGTACAAGGCTAAGGACCGAGCCTTGCGGAACTCCCTGTTTAAGGCCGAACGGATCAGACAAAGAGTTGTTGTATTTTACTCTAATATATCTGTTTCTAAGAAAATTTGAAATCCAGGGAAGGGCCCGGCCCTTAATATTAAATAAGTCATGAAGTTTGGTAATCAAAAATTGGTGCTAAACCCGGTCAAAGGCCTTACACATGTTCAAGAAAATGGTAAAAGTGTGATTAGTGGGCTTCATGTTCTGTGCATCACGGACACTCTGGCAGAAAAACAATATCTGGTTGATTGCGCTATGCCCCCTCTTTTAAAACCATACTGTTCTCTTGGAAGCAAATCGTTAGAATACAGATGGTATTGCAATCTAGCAAGGACAAGTCTCTTCATAAGCTTACAAACAAAGGAGGTCAAAGCAATGGGTCTAAAGCTGTCAGGGGATCTAGCATCTTTACCTAGCTTAAGGATAGGGATGATGATTGCTCTCCTCCATTCTCACGGGAGACGACATAGTCTCCAAGAGAGATAGAACATGTCCAGAAGTCTTCGCATTCCATGAGGTCCAAGAGGATCAATCATAACACCATGTATGCCATCAGGACCCGGAGATTTACTAAGATCTATGGCCTTCAGAGCAATATTAAGTACTCTCAATGAGAAATTCTCATTGAAAATGGGTAATCCAATGCGATTAGAGCAGCAATTGTGGATCAGTCATTTGAATCTATTTTTGACTATAACATCATCTTGTTTAAAAATTAATTTGTTCATATTTTTATAAAATTCTCTCAAGATATTTGTTGCAGCTTTGTCATCATGTGGAATTTTGCCTACTGGATTGAGAACAGTATTGCAGGGCACAGCCTGGTTTTTCGTAAGTCGGGGTAGCTTAAGTTAGGTATTACTGTATTTATATTTTGATAAACTGGAAAGGTGTTTACTGAATAAAAAAGTTCCATGCATCAAATTTCGTGTGAAATAATCAAGGTAAAGAGACATTATTTAAAATAAGTCAGTAAAAAAAAGTTTTTTAAAAAGCGAGCAGATATGACATAAAACACAGGGAGGGGAAAGGTTAGATAGGTAAAATGTGGATTGAGATAATAATATATAAAGATCTTCCCATATATTACCCCTTTATACACCCCTTCCCTGTACTACCCTTATATACTATAGAGAAGGGGTTCTTAAGCTTTTAGGGGTGGTGACCGTATTTTTTGTACAAAAATGTAGTGATCAAGCACTAACATAATATAAGCATTGCGTAATAAGGGCAAAACAAATAAAATAAATATTTTTATTATAATTGAAGTCAAAAAGTTTATTGTTTTATATATTTTCTTACTTTGATTATATTTCAGACGTAACACGTAAAACTATTTGTTAATGGCGAGTAAGTTATTTTATGCGAAAAGATCTATCAAAAATCCTAAAATTTTGGACGACCCCAGTTGTAAGTAATGCGAGTGAGTGAGTGAATATTAACGTCGCACTGTTCAGCTACACGGGGGGCTTTTGGCGACGACAAGCCCCCGACAAAGGACGACACCTGAGGTGGAACCCCTCTCTCCTAACTACCACACCACACCAACGGGAGGACGTTTGAGCTCTCGACAAATTTAACGTGCATCGCTCCCCTACACGGTGGATCTTTAGTGGTACTGGGCTCGAACTCAGGATATGCCTGCCATGATCCGATACTTTGACCACTGGCTACAGCAGCCCTGTAAGTAATGTGACCCCTAGTTTAAGAAGCATTGCTATAGAGCATTGAGAGAGTGGCAATACGAGGAACCTTAAAAAATTTTAACATTATTGAAAGCTTTTCAATATAAAAGCATTCATTTTTTCTCAAATTTTTTAAAGCATCAAAAAGAGTTTGCTACAAATTGATTTTACAAAAATATAAAATAAAATAAATAAAAAAAATAGGAATACTTAAAGACAAAAAAAATTCCATTGTGGATTAATTAAAGAAACAAATTATTCTTAAAAACACAGAAATATAAAAAGGTACAATGAACATCATCATTTCTTAGAATTTTCTTCACATCCAAAGTAAAAATTATGATTAAATAAAATAAATGCATAATTATTTAATCTTTGACCTGAACAGAAAATGGATAAAATAAGCAAATCTCCCGGTTAATGGGCACGAAAAAGTGAACTACTTAAAGTCCGCATGCGAAAATGTCGTAAAAGAAAACATAGTACCGAACAATTGAATACTCTTGCCCAGAATAAATCTGAAGTTTTTACTTCAATCGTGTGGTCATAAGTACACCCC
>BMAV01005270.1:207741-238737 GCA_019973955.1 Trichonephila inaurata madagascariensis
CCCACACAACCTTCCCCACTTTAATACCCTTGCCCCCCACATAAATCAAGTTTTACCTTAAACCGGTGGGCAAAAAATAAAACCACTCCCCCCCCCCCCCCCCATTATTAATGAAAAATTTGTCCATTTTTTTCAAAGTACGTCCAATGCCAAAAATTAAGAACAATTATTTTTTACGCAATAATTTCTGATGCATCAGTATTTATGTTTTTATAACTTCATTAATTGTAATAAACTATATTTATAAAAAGCTAATTTCTTCAGAAAAAAAAATCATCTTTGTTATCCAGATAATAATATGACTTTCGAAACCGTATGGCGCTTAATAGATGGCAATAAATCAGTATTTAATATTTTAGCCGCAAAGCTAACAACTTTCATTTCAAACCTTGAAGCTTAATTTTTACAATTTTTGCCTCCCTCCCCCAAGTTACAGCATCATTAACTGTCTATAAAATGCTTATTATTTTCTTGACTTATTTTTAGCAGAACGCTAGTGGCAACAAACTGTTGGTTTACTATGATTCGACGGTGAACAACATGGCGTTCATCAATATATAATTTATTACTTAACTTATTCTTTGTTACGAGTGTTATTCTTCATATTCCGTTTTGTAAAATTCTTATTTAATTTACTAAGTCGTATTCTTTGAGAAAACAGCTCTGTTATACTATAAAATGGTCCATCAAACTCAACATATTTAGTATAATATTTTGATACTTTGCTGGGATTATTTAATTCATTAAAAAATTTACAATATAACTTATATATTTATCTCAAAATTAAAATTTTATTTATCCTCTGCAACTGCATAACTAAAACATTTAAAAATATGCTAGATGATATAATGACTTTCAACTTTTCAAATTATTACAATTTACTTAGAGAAAGCTGTAAAATCTTTTTTTTTTCATATATTATTTTGATAATTCTTTATATAATTCAGATTTTATAACAACTATCTCTTTCAGTTGAAATTATAAAAGTTGCTTTGGTTTAAAATATTAAAATTGATATTTTTTTCATACTATTCGTATTTTTGAGAATCTTTGAATTATTCTTCAATACACTTAGGAAGTATTAATCAGTTTTAAACAAAATATTTGACACCAATAGTTATTAACTAGATTTAAACAAATAGTTAACAATTATATAGTTTTAAGCCAAGGGCTAATAATGTGAAGGGTAATTTAAGACACAAATTTTCCGGGGAAAAAAATTCCGTGAGCGTGTGTGTGTGTGCGCGCATGTGTGTGTGTACTATATCGGAGAAATGTATGAAATTAACAAGAAAATAATCTTTTATTTTTATTGAAAACGATTTCTTTTCTTCACATTTATAGTTTTTTATACCAGAACTGTAAACATTTCATATAAAAAAAAAAACATTAGCGAATTTGAATAACTCAAGTTAAAACTGAGAATTTGAATTCATTCTGAAAATTAAAAGCGATTTAATAAATTTCTTTCGCAATAAATAATAGTGAATGGTTTTAGTTGTTTTTCTGTGCACATAGTTTCAATTTTTGATCCAAAAATTGTGATATTACATAAGGGCTTGTCCAATAAGGAGCTTTTTTAATTTAATTTAATCTCATGGAGTTCCAAAATAAGAAAAATAATAGAATTTCATATATTTCTTAAAAATAAGTATCCTATATATCAATTTAAATATTGCATTATATAGTTATTTTTATTTTAAAAATTCTGTATACGATATGGTTCTACTCTATTGTTGTTATTAATTATTTAAAACTTTTATAATCCAAAATAAATATAGGAATAACGAATTAGATATTAAGAATTTTCAACTATTAAATACCTCAAAATAGAATTTCGGAATAAATCCTTATCATAAAACCTTTTTCTCACACTTTTCACTTAACTCTCTAATTCAAATTAGAATACCACTTACATAAGGTGTTACTACTGTAGCAACTACTTATAATACACATAAATAATCATTTTTAATCATCAATAACATAAAAAGCACCAACTTACGAACAGCAACAACGCAGAGAAGTAGCAAGACTAGTTTCATCATTTTTATATAAAAATTCCACGACTTAATATTCTTAATATTTGTTAATTAGCTTTATTCCATACTCAGAAAACTACCTCTCGAAAAATGGGTACCTGAGCAATTCCTCCACTTCAGAGTCTATCAGGTATGATTATTTCCAATATCATATCAAAGATACTTCTGTCTGCAGGGCGAAGTGCACTAGATAATAAAAAAAAATCAGTCCACTGAAAATGATAAATGAACAAACCTATTTCTAAGATGTAACTTAACAACGAAAGTGTTTTTAAAAAATGGCAAAAAAAAAAGGTTTCTGGGATAAAGAAAAAGGCTATGGAGGCAGTTAGAAACAAGTTTTAATTAGAACAATAAAATATAACCGTAGTATCTACTAAGAATCTACTAAGAAACCTTCTTTTCTTTATCAATATTCAGATACTAATTCTTTTTTTCGATATTTAGAAGCAAGTTAACAAAAAAAATAGATAGCAGAAATATCGGAATGAGTCATTGAATTCTTATTGTTGAAAACACTCAAATCATCCTTAGAAGCGGAAATGATCAGAAGAAAAAAATAGATCACACTTGTGGAAACGCATTTGAACCTTCAGAATATTTCCTGGAATAACTTTGATTAAAAAAGAATTGGTACCAACACATCTTACAACTAAAGACAAACTTTTTCCTTTTAATACTTTCATTCACTGTATGTAAAAGAAAAAGCCAATGCCAGCATATTTGAAAGTCATTTGTAGTGTAAGTATTTATGGAAAACTAAGAAATTGATGTGTTTGCATATGTAAAAAGTTCTTTAAAAAACCATTGATCATTGTTGCAAATAGTCATCAAATTTCTTAGCAGTGAATACAGGTAGATAATTAGTAAAATCGAGTAAATAATTTTCTTATTAATATTCCAAATTTATCTTATATCCATTCCTCTTATAAAGAACCTAGTCATTCTAATTAAGGAAAATAATTTTTCAAAAAATACCTACCGTGTATATAAGTCGTATAAATCAAACAACTCTTATTTCATTCCAGATCTCCATACCATAAAAGAAACTTTAAAAAAATAAAGATGAAAATATTGAAATAATATCACATACTCATGAATTAATATGTTGAACACACATCAACCTAGTAATTTTATTACTGTCATTTCCTTCCCGAAAGGAAAGAAAGAAAGTTGCCAGTGCCAGAGACAGGTTGGACTTCTACTCGATAGATGGCGAGACTACCTATCTCCACCTCCACAATTTAGGCATTTGGGCTAGAGAGGTGGGAAATATTCTCCAGCACCCATGACTTCTCCTGTAACCGCCCACATTACTTTCGGACCACTGATTTTCCGAGCACGTATTCCGTATGTACTTGAAGGCATCGGGCATCGAACCCAAGCCCTCCAGTCTGGAGTTCGATACTCTGTGATATAGCCCCCTTTTGCTGACCATATCTTTGATTGTCAGCGTGAGCTAGAGGTGTGAGGTTTCCTAAATAAACAGACATTTTAAATTCTTAATATGACTTTATTAAGAATAGAACTTAAACGTCTAACAATTTAGATAAATTTAAATTAGTGAGAATCTAGAATGAACGAACACACAAAAAGATAGTTAAACCAAATCACATAATTTAGACCACTTTCTCTATGTTATAATTATTTTCCTTCTATTCTTACTTCTAATAATATTACAAGTCCTAATATCAAATAATCAGTCCTACCTTAATCCAAACTAAGGTTCGATCTCTATATGGAAACGTCTGGGCGCGCGTGCAACGGTATGCTCCTTGTAGTAATGGCTGGGTTTCCAGGTAACTTTACGATAGGCTGTCAATTCACGCTTGTATCTCTTCCAAACATAACATTTCCCAAATTAGCATTCTGCTTACTGAAACTTCTGTTCTTTTAAAAGCTATCTTATTTGCATTTCTTATTCTCATTTCGCTTCTTGGGTTTTGGTTGGAAAAGAGTTGCCATTAATCTTGTCCATCAAAGAACCCAGAAGTTATGTTAAAGAAATGACGCGTGAGCCCGTCACAACTCTAACTACTAGGTTACCTACAGCCACTTAGTAATGTGTTGAAATCAAAAGGTTCCTGCGTTCGAGACCAAATAACGTGAAAGTCTGTACCGAAATAATGACGACCATTGTGCATTATTCTATCTGGACCTTATGCATTTTCAGGCGGGTTTTTGTATGAAAAAATTACAACTTACAAAATTATTCCTCACTTGATAGTGGTTCAGAATTAAAAAGGGGTAAACAAAAGTCCAATGTGCAGCTCCCAAACTTTTTGACTCATAGACCCCTTGTGTAATAGACCCACACTTACCTAATATTGAATTTTTACGAATTTATCAACTTAAATGTCTTTTTGACAGCTGGTATAAAGACACTTTCTTCAAAAAATTTAAATTTCTAACTGTAGTGAAGTATGATGTTTAAAACTTAAGAAACACATGTTAATTAAATTAAAATTTAATTAATCATAAAATAACTTATCAACAAATGTTTATTATATGAAAGATGAATCTAGTGTTTCAAAAATTAATTTTCAATATTTAGCATCAATCTTGTCAAGTTTAACTCAAAATCTCCTCGGTTAGTAGTGTTCAGTCTTTTTGTTACTTTTTTTTTTATTTTGGAGATCGGCAACCGTGCTGGAACTCCTTCTCACTAAGAAAAGCAATTAAAAACACACTTTCTCGCAATACTTCATAATTCTGGATAAATAATACGTATGACTTTTTAAAGTCGAAATTGATGACATCCCTTTCTAACAGACATTCTTTCAGAATCTTCGTTAGTGAATATTCCTATCAGTTCCTCTCTTGAAATCTGACATTTTTTTTTTACTGATGTGACCATATGAATTCATTGCCTAATGTGGTATCTTCATAATCAAAGCATTCTCAAATCCAGTTTCAAAATCTTAATAAAGGGCAGTTAAATGTTAAACACAGGTTGAAACGTCATTTTCCTGGCAGATTGTGGCCAAATAGCGACATCCAATATTATACTCCTTTAGCTTAATTCTGGCACAAGTAACGCTGAAATGATGGTCTTAGTTTTAATAAAATTTATGTAACTGCAAATTAACCACATTAAATTTAATAAATAAATAGGTAAAATCTAATTTCCATTTGATTAAATTTTCTTATTAAATTAAAGTCACGATCTGGTTTAATGAGAGCCCCTATCGTAGATCCCCAAATTATTTTTTTGTTTACGTGGACCCCTTGCAGGTCGTCGTAGACCCTGTGGGCTCGATATTAACCCCTTAGGGCATCACTGTTCTAGCACAACAATTAGAAATTATTTCATCTAGTTTAATTTGCTCTACATTTTACATCAATATTGAAAGAATAAGTATCCAGGTTGACGGCCGCCACAAATGTAAGATAATTCTTACTATTAGCTTGTTATGGAGCCCTCTCCCTAATTCATTCAATCTCATAAAAACCCAACGACACAAAAGCGATTGTAATATAAGAGAATTCGTTTACTATCTTATTCATTAATATCACTGAATTTATGAAAATAAATTCTCTGGTTTATTTTAAGGTTTACACCTGCTGAAAATATATTCCTTTATCTTCTTAAATATAACTAACGGCATTATATTAAGGATATAAAGTTCTTCAGTAAAAAATTGACATGGACTACTGGCGACGAGCCCCAAAGATTTGAGTTATGGTCATGTGACGAGGTTGACACTTGAATTATCAAATTTCTCTGCTGTGG
The DNA here is from genome assembly GCA_019973955.1 of Trichonephila inaurata madagascariensis. NCBI lineage: Eukaryota > Metazoa > Arthropoda > Arachnida > Araneae > Nephilidae > Trichonephila > Trichonephila inaurata. Next base: position 213,514 of record BMAV01005270.1, read on the forward strand.
TTGCAACTGTAGTCGAGTCACGGGTTCGAACCTAGTGCCACCGAAGACCCGTCGTGTAGGTCTGAGGCACATTAAATCTGTAGACTCGTAATCCTTCTGTTAGTGTGATGTGGAAGCACAGAAAGGAGGAAGGTCCAGCTCAGGTGTCTTCCGTGGTTCAAAATTACGAGGTCCACCGCCAACAATCCTCGTATTCCACAGTGCAGCACAAATTAAAATCAAATCGAAACCACACCAACGTGAGACCTGGTAGGTCTAATGCGCACCCACACACACAATTTGAATGTTATTTAAATGGAGCAAGTTCTATTCCTTCTATCATGACAGCAATAATTATGTAATGATTCATTATCAAAATGCATGTTATATCTCAAAATCGAAAGATGCTTGTAATAAAATTGCTTATTAATGTCACTGTTTAATAAATATTTTGTACGAATTCGAATATGTTAAGTGAATCACTCCCTCCTCCTCTCTTATTTTTAATTATTTTTTGCATCAAAATTCCGAATTATTCAAATATTCTACAATTCAAGGAGCACACACACACAAATACAATAACTAGCTGAGTAGTATCATAGATTTATTACGAAAATTTTTAAAGAATGCGAAAATTTTATGATTTTGAAAACTTTTTTTTTCTGCAAGTTATTTTAACACACTTTTAACATTAACTGGTCTTCCTTCCTAAAGAATTAACATTTGCACAAATCGCTTCTGAATCAATCATTTTATATCCGTTCCCAGTTCATCCATAAGCTATAAGAAATTTTGAAATTGTTAGGACATTGCGCCGAAAAAATTTTTAATTAAATGAATTTAAATACAAACGAAATGCCACAATTAACCCTTTCAAAAAAGAAATCAATATAAAATCATACAGTGAGAGAGTTTTGTCTTTTCCTGTAGTCATCTTGATGGAAATCATTGGTTTATTTTGAAGCTTTATCAATTAACATGCCTCTTCTTATCGAAGAATTCCGACTCAATTTTTATCACGAAATTTAATATTAATGCTTCTTTCTTAGCACGAAGAAAATGTTTCGTATTTATTTCGAAACACGACTGAAGCAAAATACTGGGCGTCAAAGCATTGGAACACAATGGTATATTTACTTCGGTTGAAATATAATTGAAGATCTGAGTTATATTTTTAAGTTCTACTTATAATTTTTTTTTATTAGGTGTCAAAATTATATCAATTCTAGGTGAGAATGCATATCTTTTGGCAATTAAATAAAGTGACTGTTGTTGTTGACGAGCTTCGTCATTTTGAGCCATTGTTAAGCGACGAAGGCAATACCAACTTTTCCCAATTTATATAATTCCTTCTTTTCCACGCATTATTTGAAATACCAAGTTCCATTTAACATACAGCAGCCTCATTATACTTTGCAAACCCTAAATGAACCAGAATTGGACTAGAATATCGTTTTCCACAAGCTAGCGACTGAGGCTATACTCAACTACATTAGCTATCTAATTTTTTACGCGTAATTTGAAAAAAAGTCTTGAAAAAATATAATGAACTTCTTAAATATCAACACTGTGAATAATACACGGCATTTAAATCGACATATTCTAGAACTAAACATACATAGTTTTACAGAAAAACATTCGCCTTGAGCAGCGGTCGCCAAACTTTTTGACCTCACGGACCAGTAAATTCATAATTTAAATCCCGCGGACCACTAATAGTATTTTTTTCAAGTGTTAAATATATTTATAAAAAAAAATGTGATCAGAACACATAAAATGTGTAAACCTAGTTAATAAAATGAAACTATTAATTGTAACCAAATTATGTGAAAGCTTTTTTATAAACCATAATAAAATAAACAAAAACTGTAAAAACAAAACAATTAAAAAATGGTTTAAGTATATCAAACTTTAAGCATTATATATTCCTATGAAATGATGTTAGTCTATGAAGTAGCGTTTTTATAACTTTTCACGTATTGAATTGAATTATGTTTCAAGGCACCTTAAAACGTAATTTTTAATTTGATGAATAAATACATTCCACGCACATTTTTCAGGGGACCAGCGAAATTTTCTCGCGGACCACCACTTTGGCCTTGAGGATAACAAAATACTAAGTGTTTTACATGTACATTTGCAAATGCAGGATTTTGGTTTTAAGAGGACAAAAACTTTGTACCTTCGTAATATCTTTAAGTTTTATTGAAATGAACGAAGGTGCATCTTTAATCTGCGAACATAAATTTAATCAGGTGCTTAAGTAAACTGAAAAAAATCTAATGATATTTTAAGATCTGCCGATGATGATATACGTACAGAAAATAGTATCAAATTTTGTTCATTATTAAATGTTATAAAACAATAACATTAAACTGAACGCAAAAGAAAATAATAGCAATTTATAAGATTGCATTCATGTGATGACTCTTTCAACATAACTTATTGAGCACCACTCCTGTGTTCAAGGTTCAATGTACCACTATCAGCACACTTGATTTTGCTACACACAGTATCATGGAAAGCCACAATATAGGTGGATGTAATTACACTTGTCATCTTGCAAATGAATTGAGCTCTTGATTCAAGAATATGTGACAATCCTCGAAGGCTACACCAGACACCTGTTCCTATAGTGGTTGAATACTACTGTAATATTGTTACAATGAAATTCCAACACAAAAATCCTTTTTCTTAGATAAGGTATAACAAGACCTTTACAAATACAGCCAACATTCAAATGGGACTTCCAAATATGAGAAATCCACCGAACAATCTTTTTTAAAGAACCATGAATGCATTTCTGCTGCCTGCTTTAAATACTTTTATTATTCAAATATGCTGATTTTCCCATCCCAGCAAGTTGTACTTTTCAAACGAATTTAATGTTTGTTGTAACTTTACCTTCAAGGCTTTATTAAGACTTTTTTTTCGTTAAGTTTTTACAATTTGGACTTGAGGGTAGTTTTAAAGATTAGTATCAAGTTTTGATGTTTGAAATATATATTAAGGGCTTCATTTAAAAATTGGTTTTATATTTTTCAAAGCTTGCAATGATCTTTGAAATAATTTTCTTTTTTCTTAAAATTAGAAATGTAAAATGAACTTCAGAAAAATTGAGTACAATAACAGTTTTTGCTTCTTGATGTATTTATTCTTTTGTTGCTAGTTTCAGACATTGAGTTGAAGATTTGGAAAAAGTGGAAACAATTATGTAATTAATATGTATTTCTGTTTTTGCTGGTTAAAAAACCTAAATATCATTAATTTGAATTTCTAATTGTGCTAGTTAATGAAAAGCACAGTTAAATCTAATATGACATTACACAGAGTGCTAACTTGAAGGTATTTCAAATATCAAAACTTGATACTAATCTTTAAAACTGCCCTCAAGTTCAAATTGTAAAAACTGTCTTCAAGGTTTTGTCAGATGATATAGCACAGAAACTGCATAAAGCTACTGGTGACAGATCAGGATCTATCAATTAGAAGTAACAAGGATATGACCCACTTTTTTTAGAAACTCCATGGGAAATATACAAGTATAAACTTGACATGTTCCTTAAAGAACTGGGTATCAGTGAAGTACATTTAATCATTAGAAGACACTTAGATTTACAGACATCCCACTTTTTTAAAATTAAAAATGTATATAGAAATGTTTTTTATTTCCTTCATAATGTTTGGACATTGGCATATAAAGAAAATTTGTTGAAATGCAAATGTCTACACAATAGTTAATTTAAAGAGCAATGTCTCTTAACTTCTAACATTTATACAAAATTAAAAAACTTGAATTATAATTTAAAAAAATTTTCAAATAGCAAAAACAATAACATACTTATGTATTTCTTTTTTTATTGATTTCTAGTTTTTAAATAGCACAAATTTTTTTTAAATACTGAACAGAAAAAGATGAATATTAAGTAGACTGACCTCATGTATCTGATCTTGAAAAAATTAACCCATTTATGCCGAAGGTTGAAAGTTTTGAATTTTTGCATGAAATTCATATAGGTTAGGTGGAAAAATGTAAAAAACAGCAATTCACTGAGAAAAAAATTTTTACTTCATGCCATGTATGAGTAATTTGGTGTTCCATTTTTGAAACACTAGGCAAAACCATTACTGTATTTGTGACTAAGTATTAAACATGATTATTAATAAATGTGGTATTATTCAGTGTGATAGTCAGACGAACATGTCACGTGTAAACCAACATTACATTTTTCAAAATGAAATGTGGTGTTTTTGTGACATTGAGGGCAACATGTTTGCTCTTGCCTTGTTTGATGATTATATGATTCATGCCATGAATCGATGTTACGTTTCCTACTTGGTTTTCCTCTCCTGCCAGGATTGCCACAAGTTATAATAAGAACAATGGGTTACAAAAAATTTAATTTTAATTTTTTCCATTATGAAAGTATTCAAATTTTTTTTACTTGAATTAAAAAAAGATTACTTCCTAATAAAGCATTTTTTTATTATTATTATTTCTTAGATATTACAGTTACAATTTTTTAATATTTACAGTATCGAGATAATAGCAATTTATATATTCTGATTGAATATCTGAAAATCTAAGAAATGTTGGAAAATGCAACATTTCTGCTGCTGAAAAAAAAGTTTTGAAACTTCTCTATTTAAAACATTGCTTTAAAGCAAATATTTACAAGAAAATTATTACCCTTATTTCTTTATTGATTCTCAAAAACCAAACACGCTTAATCTTTTGTCTTCAAAACTGTCATATCTTCTCAAAATTATATATTTGACATGTATGAAAAAAAAATTTTAATTGGCCTACAAACAATATGTTAATACTAAATAGAAAAAGGATTGTTTGAAACCATTCATAATATATTACTACTTTAAAAGTATTGGTAAAAATGATAAATATTTCTTTTCCAATATTCTTACATCTATAGAATAAAAGAAGGAACAGTAAAATACAATTTACATACAATACTAAACTTAATATGATAATAAAAGCACATTCAATTCTAAAGGAAAATGAAATCCTAGAGAAAAATTTTCCAACAGATTTATTAATTCCAATTCTATTCATTTTAATAGAGGCAAGGAAATGTCATCGTCACTTTTAAAAATCATACATAAATAGAAAAAACAAAGCACTTAAAATTATTTTCCAATTCTATATAAACACAGCTAATTCAAATGCTTGAATATAATGACAAGTTTTCAAAAATATATTCTTACACTAAGAAAAGCTAAACTTAAACATGCAAAAAGGCCACAATATAAATTCTGCAATTATTTTTTTTTTAAAATTTGTTCCATTAGAATTGTGATATTAATCTTCTACAATTATATTTTTTACTTCATTTTATTACTTTTTGATAACATGAAAAATTAGTAACACTTCAGATATTTTAACTCATTTCATAATGGAATGAAATAAACAACAATAGTAAACATTTTCTCTCTCATTACTTTCTTTCATTATAATAAAATTAAAATAAATATTAACTTAAGCAACAATAATAATTGTTAAAAACCAGAAGTTAACTTATTCTCCTCTTTGCATAATATAAGAAAAAATTTTTAATTCACATCAGCTACTTCCCTTTCAAATATTGTAAAATATATTTGTTTGTAGAATGAAACACACATTTAAATTTTATATTTATAAAAAAAAATCCCAAAAACATATACTTTCTACTTATTTGAATCTAAAATATTCATATTTACGACATGTTTCGTTTTTTTTTACTTCGAGAAACGTGTGCTTCAAAATGAAAATTTAAAAATTGATTTTTAAAGTTTCAAAATCATGGTTTTTTAATCTATTTTCTTTTATTACAATAACACAAGTATTTCGTAAGAAAAATTTGCACTATTTAGAATTAGTTGGATATTGCTTTAACTCTTATAGCTTCACTCTAAAATGACACATTTTACTCTAGTAGCCCTATCTTCCAATAAAATACACATATAATTAGAACACTGAGAGAAAATTCCTCACCAAACTTTTAATAATATTTTAATTCATATTTTTAGCTTCTTAAATATTTACAGTGCAAAAGAACATTAAATACAATCATAAATTCTTAGTTCTTCACCAAAAATAGATCTGATAAATGGATATTGCTTCAAAAAAATAATAACTTCTGTTTGACAGAATTTATTTATATTTATAGCTTTAAATATAAAGCAAATGACTTTTTGCAAAATAGATGCAAGATTCCTATTTATTTGTTCATTATTCATGTGTTTTCTTTTTTGCCATAGGTAGACAAAATATCCTGCCATTAGTACTTATAGTAATGTCTTAATCACGTATATCAGTAAAAAACTTCATTCTTTGGTTACCATCTGGACAAATAGATACCCATTTATTTAGCCCCAAACATATATATTTGAAAAGCTTTATTTTTACGCATAAAATAAAATGAGTAAAATCAATTTAAAAACTCAACATAACATCAAATTAAGAAATACAATATGATTCCACTCCTTTCATTTCAAATGATTAAAACTATGAAATACTGAATTATTCCTCTGCACTGACTTGTACTTTGGGGTGATGAGTAGTACATTGCTTTAATCAAAGTCAGATGCAGTATCATTTGCTATATCATTTAACAATTCATGCAGTATCATTTATCAATTAATCCTGATCAAACAATTTCTTAATGTAACAATTTTGTGAATCAATGTGAATATTTTTGTGGGTTTATTTTATTGGTGTAAATTACAATTTAAAAAATGCCATATTAGAATGTGAAACAATAGCAAGCAAAATTTGGACACAAGTAAAAGACACAATTTCTTTTAAGCTGCTTTTAAAAAAAATGATGACAATACATAGGACTAAATGCAAAAATCAAATGAAATATTTTGATGAATTATGAATGAAACAATACTTTAATTATTACAAAATATATATCAGATTCCTGTAAAAAAGTCCAAAGACAGACTTTGTAATTCTTCATTTTTTTTTTCAAATACAAATTTAAAAGAACATAATTATCAATCCTTTGCCATCACATTTCTGGAATTAAAACCATGTCATGATAATCTCCATCCTATATAAAAGGGAAAAAATATGATACATTAATTACAATATATCAAAATAAATTTACTATATTGTTCAAAATACAATGTTGCAAAACATTTTGAATAATAAATGTGTACCACAAAAAGATAATATTTAATACATAGATAAGAACACACACAATTAAAACCTTTTTTAATTGTTTGAAAATGAGGCATAAAATATTTTGCAATTATTTTAGACAAATGTAGTTTAATTGCATTTAATTTCACGTTATCTATTTTACACTTTTACTCTTATCAGAGCAATGCATATTAAAGTTAAACAGTGAAATACAAAAATACATTAAAACAAATATCACACTTACTCATAATATGAGATGTAGAAAATGAATGATGTAATGATTTCAAATTAACATTTGTCAAGAAGTTGATGTAGTTGGTATTGGAGATGCTTCTTCAAGTGTTGCATTGCCATTCATTACATATGAAGTACCAAGTCCATATAAATGACCACAATATTTTGCATCATCTATGTTATCTTCAAAAAACATCTGAAATATATTTCAAAGCAAAAGTTCATAATTTTGACACAATTTTTCCCCAAGGTAACTTTAAAAAAGAAAATTGTCAAGGAAAAATAAATTTCACAAACAATTGTAACAGGCTGAAAAACTTTCCACATTTATCAATATCAAATAAAATAAAAAGAAATAATTTTTTCAATCAAACAAAGACATACCAATGTTTATGTAAGATATACTTAAAAGGATCTAAATTTGCATTGTATTATATTTAAAATAATTTACTTATAAGCATAACACTGTAAAAAAACAGATGTTTCATAAAAAATAATGAGAACTTAATAATAAAAGCAATTAAAAAAATTGATTCAGGAATTCAATAAAGGCTAATATGTTATGAAATTACACAAAAACAATTAGCTTTACATACAATTACCTTTTTTATTTAAAAATTTCTCCCTCCCATACACAAATGTTTAAGTTAAAACAGGCATTAAATTCATATGCTTCACAAAAAAATTGATTGTATGATAATTCATAAATTTAGGGTAACATATTTGGAATAAAAAAAAATTGACCCCCCACACACACTTTATAAAAAGAATAATTGAGAAAAATTAATTTCTTTCACCTTGTTAAAAAAAAAAGCAAGATATTACTAATATGTATAAAACATTTTTATCAGTTTTTATGACTAAAATTGCTATAAAATATATTCTTAAATCCAAATACATCTTCAAAATAGTTCATTGAAAAAATTTAAGCAAAAGCGACCTCCTCAATTTACTTAAATTGTATCAAAACATATCAATCAATATTTATAAATTCAATTACAAGATAATCCACTTAAATTTTTTTTTTCTCAAAATAGATTTTTTTTTGTAGACATAAATTTATTCAACATAAAAAGGAGCCGAATATGTGTTGAATAATAAAAAAAAAATTTTTTTCTTCAGTGTCAAATATTTCCCTGATTTATTCAGGCATTGAGATACTTAAAACATATCATTAACTTAACTACTAATTATTGATATATAAACAACTTATAATTTTATAAATATAACATTTATATTATCTTTATAAAATAATCATACATAATTGATAATATCTGATGAGTATGATACAAAATATAAATTTAATGATTGTACAATGTAAAAGAATTATCATATTAAAATAGCAAACATGTTTTTAAAGTATTGGTACAAAATTACTACAATTCTTTTCAAAAAATTAAATAGATATGATTTAATTCAGAGTTCTTAAAATTTTCAAATTATGGCTTACATGAAGTAACAAGAAAAAAGTAACACATTTTTATAAAATACTTCTGAAAACTTCTTAAAACTTAAATCAGGAAAATAATCCTCACACTCAAGTTAAATGTTTCTGTAACAGAGGGAAAATCCTTGATTGTTGGATTTTCAATGACATACACATCCTCACTGTTCTGAAGGTGATTAACAAGTCATCTTGTTACCACTATTCAACAATACAGAATTGCATCAATCATTGACAAAAAGAAAAAAAAGGTTGCAAAAAAGAGGACAGCATAGTTGAGTTTTAAAAAATAATTTGCATCTCAAAACTACCAATCTTGTATAGGTCAAAGATAAATTTTTGATAGACCATGAACAATCTGGCAAATGTAAGAGCTCAGTAGAAGTGAATAGCAGCTTCATGAGAAAAGTGGCCAATGCTGGGGATCTTTTTAAAGTTGGTGTGTAATAAATAAAGGAAGCTGTTTCAAATTAATGAAAAATGACATTTTTATATAAATTCTAGAATTAGAATAGTCTTGAATATTATGAAATTTGCTCTACTGCTCTTTTGTTTTTAGCAGTTTGTAAATGTTTTTATCCAATAACTACTTATTGAAGAGAAAACATATATATATATTGGTATGAATACTTTCAATAAATAACTTCACAACATATACTCTTCGTTGATTTTTTAAAAATTTATTTATCTTATTTTATAATCTACAATTTAATTTAAATTTTTACCTTATATTCCTTTTCATTATTTTTTTTACAGTTTTTATTATTATTATAAGCATCTAAAACATATTTAAAAAAATATTTTATTCTTCATTGCAATAAATTTCATAACATTCTTATTTGCATAACTTAAGTTTCACATTCTTGTAAATAGTAAAACCTCTTATAGTTTATACCAATTATAAAAGCATACATGACCCCCTCTCCCTTTGAGCTTATATCTACAAAAAAAAAAAATTTAAAATGTAACAATTAATTTATATACTTTACTTAAGAATTCATAGTTTTTACCTCACGCATTTTGAAAAAGGTTGCACCAGTAAGCAAGCTATCACTGCCTGCTTGATGTTGAGGACCAATTCTTTCAAGCTAAAAATGAAATAGGTAGTATTAGATTATTAAATTAATATAACGTATAAATTTCACTAGAGTACAAATATTTTGTTCTTTTTTATTCATAAGAAATAAAAGAATGTGGATAACTTTTCAAAATCATTGTGCAATTTAAAATTTAAATTAATTAGTGAAATTAAAAATTTCTAATTTTAATTATATGCTATTTCTAAACTTCAGGAAAATGAGAGAATTCTGCATGCAATTTTACACTGGACATCAAATACATTATATATAGATTAAAAAAATCTAACATTTTTTCTAAAGTGTTGAAAAATAATTATTCTTCATCACATTAAACATACTTTTTATAAAACAATCTTGTAGGATTTTAGCATTGTCATTTAGGGAAAATTTTGCAACAAAACTGTTCTTTCCATTTTTTCTTTTTTTAGAACCATTACCCTATTTATATAGCCTGTATATTATTAAAAATAAATGTATTCTTTTTGAGAACCACTAATCAACAGTATAAAGCACTGCAAATAAATAAACCAAACCTTTTTCAATGCAAATAAATAAACCAATAAAACTTATATTACTTGTTTCAAATTCCACATACTTCCAGTTGTTCTGCAACTTCTTGCAGTCCTCCTTTTAGGTTCTTGCAACTTTTCATCAAATATTTCACATCATAAATTGTTGGGAAATAAATCCTTAAAAGTTCAAAAAATTCTGACTCCTCAGCAGGCAAATTTTGGTCTGTTAATAATTTCAACAAGTAACCAAAGTCATATCCACTAGAAAAGAAAGACATAACAATTGCTAACTCCTTTTATCTATTTGGTAACTTTTAACACTTAAAATACCTTTAGATTGTTAACAAAAATCAAATAATTTTGCTGCATAACTACCTTATATTTTTAAGCAACACTAAAGTTAAAATGTAATCAACATGCAACAAAAAATTGCATTAAAATTTTTTTTAAATTGTTCAATAAATAATTATCATTAAAAAATGTGATACAAAAAATTATAAATTAGTAAAACATGCTTTCTGCAAAATACTAATACATACAATTAGAATGATAAAATAATATATAGAATCTAGAATGATACAAATAGGAAAAAGAAAGGAATCAAGAAAAAAGTGCATTTTTTTATTTTAATTATAATTCAATCAAGCTATAATTTTGGATAGGGGGAATATTCTGTCCGCAAATATTTAATATATTAGTCACTTTGTAGATCAAATAAAAAATATTCAACATCACTCATTGAAAGAAAAAATTTCATCAAATCATTTTCTTGCTTATTGGTCATATATACTAGTTTAGTAATCCATTCAATTTTTGATATTACTAGGATGGGATACAAATAAAAGATATAGTTGGAAAGAAAGATGTCTGTGTGCAGTTAAATATTGCATCTAGAACTTCTTACCAAAGTAAAAATAAAAGAAAATGAAAACCATTCTGACAACAGGGAATAAGAATCTAATAATTATATTACAAATACAGGTCATTCACATTTTATGGAAATGATTTTCTAATTTACTTCTCACTTACAATTTGATATAAAACTTTGGCAACTTTAGAATAATCGTCTGCTAATGTTTTCTTTCTTTTTTTTGGAATGTAAAATAAAAGATTTATTTTGAAAATGGCCCTTAAAATTGATAGAGAGCTCAGAGGTTATGTAACTGTGCTTTCCGAGGAGAAATATTCGTATCAACAAATTATAAAGCAGCGTAAAAATCTTGATTACTGCATTTCAAAAAAAGGTATTTATAATACATTAAATTTGAAAGAAATAAAATGTCTGTTTGAAAGTAAAAATTAAAACAATAACCATGAAACCTCATCCCAAGAATGTTCAAACACAGGCTATTATCAAGATAGTGAGAACTCTTATCCTAAAAGAAAATCCACCAACTCAAAGGTTCATTGCATATAAAAGCTAGGAATGTCTTCCCCGGCACTGTAAGTAAAATCGTTCATGAAGATTTAAAGTTAAAACATATGTTTAAACCTAAAGTTCATCTGCTTTTGCCAAAACATACTGCTGAAAGGAAAACAAATATGAAGAAACACCTAGCGGCTGAAAAATGGAAATTTGTGGTAACACTCAATGAAGCATGGGTATATTTAAGTGACTATAATAAAAGATGAATTTTCTCAATTGACAGGGATGACTGTATGAAATTGCTTTGTCAGTGAACAGAATAGTTCCCAAAGGGATTCATAATAGTTGCAATATTTTCTTACATAGGCAAATTAAAAATAAAATAGTCAAGTAAAGCCAAAATTAACCCACTCTACTATCAGCAGAATATTTTAGAACTAATTTTTAAAGAAGAAATTCCAACCATATATAAAAGGCATTGATAAGTATAAGTATTTATTACAGATTTATTCTGAAACTTTTCCAATTAACAGTGTTATAACATAATGTAGAATTACCAAAAACTTCTACATTAGGATTTTAAGTTCTATCTTTCTAATAAGCAGATCTCAATGAATGTGCTATGAATAATATCAATTAAGAACAAGGCTATCGGTCAAAATGGTACTGTTATTTTTATTCTTTATTATGTTTTTCTATTTTTCCCCCTGACATTTTTTCTTTGCATGTAATTATGATGTAGGCTTTTCTTGCTTGATGTGCAAAGGAATAGAAACATATCTAAGTTTATCTCTTAATGATATTATCATACACCCACATTTCAAATGAAGTCATTTTCCCTATAGATTAATAGCATCAAAAATGCAGTAACAGGAAATCTTCTGATCAACTCCAATGAACTTTTTTTTAAATAAATCTTTTATTCCACAACATTTAAAACCATCATTCATTTTTCAATTTCTTTCTTGGAGTTTTTCTCCAGCTCTAAGAGAGGGCTTAAAGCAACAGTATATCTACAAAGGTGGTCTCGATGTACTCTATCAGATTCAAGTCTAGAGAATGAGCTCGCCATTCCATTCCTTTTTTACATTTATCCTCAAAAAAGTCTTCCACAAGCACAGCTTGGTTAAGTAGCACATTATCATTCACCAAAATGAATTCATTATAGATAGGAGGAGCATATAGACAGACATATCGATCAAAGATCTTGTCCTAAAGTCTCAGCACAATCAAAATTCCTCCATGGAACACATGCAGGTCAGTGTGACCACCAAAAGAGATCCCTACCCATACCATAATTCCCCTACTTTTTGGAGCTATCTCTCAGCAATGTTGGATTGGTTATATTTGGTTTTGTCCAGATCAGCAGATGCCTTGAATTGTTTTCCACTGTAAACCTGGATTTGTCTCCGATGAGTACAGAAGCCCTTATCTTGCTGGTCTAGTGTCCAACATAAAGGGGCACATCTCTGTTAATGGTTCAGGGAAATGCAAGGAATTGGTTGTCTTGTATAGAAAACTACATTGAAACAGCTTTTTTACACTGAATGAAATAAAACATGTTCCACATAGAGAAAATGATAAAGGATACATTGAAATTTCGCCAGTGATACCAAAGTGTAAAGAGAAAGAACTGTAATAGCAGTCCTTTCTGTATAAAGCTTAGCAAGAGCAACTCTAGAGTAGGTATCAACAAAGGTTTCTTGTAAAGGTTTCAAAGTAGCAGATTCTTGTTCCTGATGTAACAAAATGATTGAAAAAGAGTCTTCTGCAAGTGTTTTTAATGATGATCAATCTGAAATAAGACTTCTAGACACAGAATCTTCAGATTTAAATTGATCCATTGTTAGACCACACTATGATATCTAACAGGAGCTTGTAACAACCTCATTTTCATCCAAATGACAGAACAACAGCTTAACAAATTAGGTAAGCAGCTTCTACACATTACTACTCTTAGATATTACCAACAAAATTACCAATAACTAATGAAGATCAACAAAATCAAGTATAAAATATACGTACCAAGTTGCAAAATTTTTTTTTTTTTTTTTTTTGCACATGTTCTCCTACTCCTATAAAAGTGTATTTCTTTAAAGTAAAAGTGCTGGCTACTGTTTTTTGACATAAGTTTTCATAAAGTTCATATAAACCATGAACTTTATTGTTTCTACCATTTTGTAATGTATGTTTTGAAAAACATGTTCTACCTTCACCTCAGGAGGTCACTGTATTATGCCTGCAGCCTTTGCCAATTTCAGGTGTTTTTACAAATGCAACATTATTGGTAACACCTTTCATTTATATGCAGGTTTCTACTTGTTTTATTGATTAACAATTTCTATCATTCGAAAATCAAGTTCAACTGAAAAATTGCATCTCCAAAAACAAGAACTTTCGTACATACTTGCTTATACTGAATACTTAATTAGTATGGCATGTGTACCACACATATGGTGGTTTCTGAGTTAATATATACAATTTTCTTTTCAAGTGTTGTAAAATACTTTAAGACATTTCAACAATAAATGTTGAATATATTTTATTCTACAATGGGTAATATTTTCCAAAAATAATTACCCTTCTTTTATGTCTAAGTATAATTTATTATTTGAGTTTTCTTAGCCTAAACATGGAGCAAGCTATTTTTGAAGTTTAGAAATTGTCCATTTTATAGGGTTAAGGGGAAAAAAATGCAAAACTATTCCGTAAACTACAAAAATTCTGTTGCTGTTGCCATCACATCAAGGCCCACAAAATTCAGACAGTTTTCCTGACTGTATTAAGTAAAATCAATAAGATTAACTCCCATTTAACTTAACCAGTCTTTAAAAAAATTATCTCTTTCATCTCCCCCACCACCACCACCACATTTAACACAAAATGTAATTCAATGAATCTCAAGTTAACCAATTTACAAAAGACATGCACAGAGTAATAAGAAAGAAGGTATAATTATAAAAAATTCAAAAAGCCTAGTTACAGGCGAACTAAATTCAAATAGAGAGTAAGAAAAGAAATGTTTCACACAAGTTGATACATCAAAGCTTTTTTGTACATTTATATATATATATATATATATAAAGTACATTACAGAAGTATTTCATATCATGACACAACTAGATGAAGAAACAGTAAGTGTAAAATAGAAAGAACCAATTTTCAGTGTAAGAAAGCAATTACATTTTAAATCAATGATAGAACTAAATGCCTTTTTCAGCAAGCATATTAAAGGAAAAATGTTAAATTCAGCCTCACAATTTTATAAATATATTTCAAAGGAGTAAGATTATTTGTGTTCAGCAAAACCTCATAAAACATCACCATTTTTCACAAGTCAAGTAAATTATATTTAATATTCAATTTTAATTAACTACACATTTTTTTACAAAACAAATTTATAGTTTCACTACCTTATATTTACTTATACCTGAAAAATTCAACTTGTTTTTACAATTTTAACATAGATGCTTCTAATATTTGAAAATGGCCTTCCTTTTAGACTTTCCTCATTGACTGGAGCAAATTATATCTTCTCACTCTACAACAGAAGTTTCACAATATTTGCAAAATATTACTACACCACTCATATTGTTTAACTGAATATGTTTATATTGTTTAATATAAAAATAACTGAAAATGATACAAAAAACCATATCTCTCCATTAATCAAAATAAATTTCACATTAAGGAGTTACTTTTAAAATGTTTGAAAAGTGAAACAACCAAAACATTTTAGAGTGGCATGATTAAAAAAAAAAGTAAATAAGCAGAACTGCAAGAAAATAGCATGTCTCAAGACTTTCCGTTCACATATTTACTAAATTTATAAAAAAAACCCCAGTGAAACAGGTAATAAATAAATCAGTGGTCAGCAACTTATAAATGTATTCTACAACATATTTAATACAGGTCAAGTGCATATCTATTCATAAGTGTTAATATTTCTTACACAATGATGATACTTTGAATTTATCATAAAAATTACTTGTGTTAATGGTGCATCCAAATTAATTCAAAAAGAGCAGATATTTTTAAATCAAGAATATTTTAACGCACCAAACATAATACATATACATAACATACCAAAATTTTTCATAAATATGTTTAGAAACAAATTAATCCAAATTTAATGCAATACATTCCTTTTACATAAAAGAATTCATAGAAATAAAATTCAGTCAGAAAAACATTTATTTAGTAATAAGTAATAACCCAGGTTACACACAATCATGGCAATAAAATTAAGCAACATAAAACAAAATTAGAAAATATTAGGGATGTAACAAAAAGTAAATTTTTAAAAGTTTTATTCTATTACCTACACCTCCTATTTAACATGAGTCAGTTTTTCAATGGGAAAAGATTAGTCAAAAAATGTATATTCAGGCTAATATAGTAATTTACAAATTAAAACAAAATGGTATTTAATATAATAAAGAATTGAACCAAACCATATCGGTAAATCAGCGCAAATATTTTTTTTTTAAAAAAAAGGAAAAAAGCATTGTGATAAATTAAAAAGTGTAGACAAATTTCAAATTATTAACATTATATAAGAAATTGATACTCTATATCAAAAGTTATGACAGTATTCTTTCTTAGTTACAATAGAAAATCCATTTGATTTATTGTTTCTCTTTTGCATCAGATATTTTTTTTATTAGATTATATCTTCAGGTGACCAGAAAGAATAAGGACTTTTGTTTTATGTTGCTTAATTTTATTACCATGATTACTGTTTTCTTTTTGCATGACATTTTTTACCAAAGGAAAAGGACTTACAGCAAAGAAACTCTCTAACATTTTAGTTAACTTATAAAAATACTGCATAAAATATTGATGAGTTTTAATTTGATTCATTTTTTTTGCAAGTCACCTGAAGGCATATGTGTCATGATACAAGTTTTCACATAATGATAAATGCAATTTAAAATATGATAAAATCACATTCATTAACATGTGTGTCACCTTTTAATATCTTAATTTAATGATTCAGAGAAATACAAACAAGCATATATATAACAACCTTTCTAAACTAATAAATAAAACATAATTTGGTAGCTCCATCTGTTATTGAAAAATATTTTTCAAAATATCTTAATATTTTATAACACATCAGTAGAAAAATATCTACAAATTCAACAAGGCAGGGAAAAAAAAGAATAAATTAAAATAAATAAATCTTACATTTAAGGCAAATCACACATGCAAGATACTTAAAACATTACTTCTTTATTTAAAGGTTTGAAAAATAATTTTGTGAAAATTTTCATCTAAAAAAATTATAATGAGAATACCAAAAATTTTCTCTAAACCTGTGAAAAGATATCCAGTTGATATTTTCTGATAGCACAACACCTGAAGTCATCAACAATTCCGCAAATTCATAAGGATCAATGCCATCTTCATCATGCTTCTTGAACTGAATTCCAGAACTTGTAAGTAGGTCTATTGAATCTTGGGCATACATATCTTCTCTGTAAAAGTAATTAAGTCTTATTAAAGTTATCATTGTGAAAAATGATAATTGAAATATTCGAAGTAACATTTCAATAGATATAATAAATTACAGAAAATTGTGTGTGTATATGCAGTCGGACCTCTCCATTTTACTAACCTCTATTTTGTGAATTCCTCTACTTTACTTATTTTTGCCTGGAACCAAGAACAGAAGAATATTGAAAGATGAATCTCTATTCAACAAATTTTTCACATAAAAACGTTTTTCAGAATTTAGCAACTTCTTGAACAGAGGTCTGACTGCATATACATACACACATACAATTTAATATTCTGTTGATAATATATACATATATATTGTCAACAGCAAATGAAGTATGATATTGATGCGCTCATTTTTTTCTGATTTGATCAATTATTTATTAAATTAAAACAAAATATCCTTTTATATTTAATAACAGAAACAAAAAATTATACAACAATTTTCAAAAGATTTAACAAACAAAATTATACTGCATATAAAATGTAAAGAAGAAACATATTAAAAGCTCTTTCTCTTCTTTCTTTATAATTGCATTAAAAAATTCATACGTACAGAACAGGAAAAAAAATAAATATACAGATATTTTCAAGATATTGAGTAGAAACAATTCAAAAACCTATTTGTTCAATATATTCTATACAATTTTAAAGTACTCTTATTATTTTTCTCAGCAAACTACATGGGAGTTCATTTTATTGAAAAGTGTTTGAAAGAAGTTACTACTAAAAATACACTTTAAAATCATTCTACAAATACAAAAATAATCTAACAAGATTAAAAATGTATCAAAGGGTGAAAGTTACTTTAATGTGTCTAAAAATATGTTCCAAAAACCTATTAACCCCTTAAGTGCCCCGGATGTGTATACTTGTCCTTCCAAAAGGAGGACTTTTTGCATTGTGCTGCTCTGTTTAAAACTAGTCCCACGGTTTTGGAATACAATAAAATGAGATTGTCAGTGCTTCTAAAGAATTTACT
Organism: Trichonephila inaurata madagascariensis; assembly: GCA_019973955.1. Classification (NCBI taxonomy): domain Eukaryota; kingdom Metazoa; phylum Arthropoda; class Arachnida; order Araneae; family Nephilidae; genus Trichonephila; species Trichonephila inaurata. Next base: position 231,756 of record BMAV01005270.1, read on the forward strand.
CATTTTGGTGAAGAGGGTAGGAAAGGAATTAGATAGGGTATATATATTCCAGAAATGATGAAATTCATTGCTAAGCATTTTTTTCATTTGAATGTGCTCTTCTCTATTCGTCATTTGCTGTCATTTTCGATTACCATATGTAATAGGAGCTTTTTAATTTTTTGTACAAATGCACTGAATGTGACACTAGTTTATGTGTTCAACCCTGTTTCAGGATGTATCTCAAAGCAAATAAAAAGTTATAATGCATTTTTTATTATATTCTAAATCTAGGATTAAATTTTTTATTTTCTTTTTATTATTTTATCCTTTTTCTTTTCTTTCTTTTTTAAAGTGAAAGTAAAGAATTTTAAGTGGGAAAACACACCTTTTCTTTAACCCCAATAAACTGCATAACAGCACATGCCTGTGGGGAAAACGGTGGCACTGGGGATGAATTTCATAACTTTTCTCGGCAGTTAAGGGATTAATGGTACTTTATAAAGATTACAACCCTCTCTACACTTAGAATTCTTCCTGTTATATTTGCAATAGTATTTAGTTATTTAATAAAGAGGATCCTGATACTGTTTAAGAAGAAAATTGATAACTGAGCATTAACTGTAAGCTTACGTCAGATTGAACTTGAAATTGAATTGCCATGTTGTAAAGCCTGGTGGAGATTTACCATTTTCATCTAAAAATGTTAGACCTAATTGAATAATCTTCAACAAATCGACATTACACCTTAGAAGTTGGTACTGGTAATCTGCAGTGCTTCTAAATTCCCCAATAGGCCGTGCAACCACACCAGGAAATTCTGTATCCTAAGTGCAAGAAAAATTTGAATGAAAAATTATTACTTTAAACACATAATCAAATTATTAAAATATAATTTATAATTGAGATTAAATTAAGATCAAAAAGTGGGGGAGGGGATGATGAAAACATTTTGTAGATAGCTGTGACAAGAGGAAAACAAATTTCATAACATATTTTAAACATAGTTGAGTGAACATTATGCATCCTTCTGCAACAAGTACAGATTGAGAAAAGAATCCCCACATACTCTCAGCTAGGAAAATACAATGAAGAGAATGTGATAAGGATATTATAATCACATAGTTAGAAGAAGGGAAATAGCAGTTATTTTTAGAAACTGTGTAGATAGTTTTAGGGGGAAACTTGAGCACTACTTAGTGGTTGAGAAATGCTAGTAGAAGCTATTTAGATATTTTTTCTTAGAATAGGGAATAAAAACACATGGGTTCAAACCTTTTCTCATGGGAAATGAAATGGGACCGACAAAAAGAAAAATGGTATTCATTATTAAGAAGCATAGAAAAAATATGTAAGATTAGAATTTAAATTCATATTGAGTAAATTTTTTTTCAAAATTCTCTCCCCCCATTATGATTTTCATTTATTTTTGTCTTTCAGTACTTGCAAATAAATTAATCATTTCAATTCTCTACCAAGAGCATTCTATTCTATATCAAATTAAATATTCCAAATAATATCATTATTTAAAATCAAATATTTATCTATGCATTATTGTAGTACAGGTATTTTTTTCATAAACTTCAAATTATATATATATATATATATATATATAAACCGTACATCATTATACTACAGAGCTATAACTTTCAGAATAATTAATTGAAAAAATACTCTTAACAAAATTTTAAAAAAGTAGTTTGAATTGTGCTATTTTACAAACAAAATGAATCAGAAGTAAAACTCTTAAAATTTTCCACAAGAACTACAGAATGTTCTCTTTAGAAAATTATCTGACTTTTTAAAAAAAACATCTGGCAACTAAAAAATTATTAATCAAAAACAGAGAATACATGGCTTAATCAAAATAAAAAATTCCATATTTCAATATGACAAGTTCTCCAAAATAAAATGACTGAGTAAACTGTTATTGCAACATAAATTCTGGAAAACATGAAATTAGAGAAGCATCTTGTTCTTCATTCTAACTCTCTCTCTCTATATATATATACTACTGAGATTCCAAAATATACAAATAATTCAGATAATATATATATATAAGTATTCCCAGAGAAATATATTTAGAAAATTAATATATTTAAAATGAAATATTATGAAATATTACCACTTATTTATTAAATCTAAGTATTAGAATTTTTCAACAACTTACCATGGCAATAAATTTATATTTCAGAACAATCTGACGAATGATTTTGAATTCATCTTCCATATTATGAGCCCATACATCCCGAATTCCACATAATTCATTATTAACAAAGTGAGGATTCCCACTATTACTACCTGACACAGGGCCCGATGCTGCAGGCATTGTATATATTCATTCGATTCACAGGACAATTATAGTCAAAAAGTCAATAAAGCTGATCTTCTCATTTAATGAATAACTCCATCTATTCCCCAAGGGCAATCCCCTAATCCTAGAAAGGAAGTCACATTTATACATTTATTTTTTAAACTGTGAATATTATTAGTAGCACAATTTTAGTTTGTTTTAAATACGAAAGGAAACTGCTTTGTTTAATGACAAACCTTAATTCTTCCCCTTGATTTATTTATAATCCAGGACATTCATATAAGTCATACATATGCTGTAATCAAAATCTTTAAAATAAGCAATAGTATGTTTAAAATACTGTATTACTCAGTAAAATTATTCATTCATGTCTAAAAAATACATTTGATGAAATACATAAGAAATGTGAATATTTGTCTTAGTAAAAATTTATTTTTACACATCCTTATACATTAATAATACAAGATTAAAACAAATCAAGAAAATGTTATTTTTATTGAATAAAGTATAATTTAGTATTAATGCATTAAAGGCATATATATGTAAATTAAAACTATTTCAGTGAAATCACTTTTGTAAAACTGATCATGCATGCTCTATATAACATTTACGTACATAGAACTGTTTGTAACATTATTTATTTAAAATAAAACCATGTCTCCTTTTCTTAAACTGCAATTTGAATTTAAAAAAAAAAATTTTTTTTAAAGATACTTTTATAATGTGATTCTTATATATATATTATAATGCCACAAATTAGTTTAAATTCTTGACAGATACAATATTTAATCTTGAATAGTGAACAATGCTACACTTAAACAATTGGATCAGAAATTGGGGTTGCAATCTTTAATATACAAATCATATTAAAAGTAGGGTTTTTTTTAAAAAAAAGTAAATCCTGAAAAATTGTACCTCATTAAGATTCATTCTTTTTCATGTGAAATGTACTGTTCTAACAGAAATACAATAAGTCAATTAACCTTGCTGTTCTGCTTGCTTTTAATGCATCCACATAATATTTAGTCATTACTTTGCTTATGCTGAAACTTAAAATTTTTTAGTTTTGAAACATCTGAAAGAGATATTTCAAAACAAAAAAAAATATATCGATAAATAAAAATTTAAGAGAATTACAAATGCCTTGAAAAAAAAATGCCCAAGTAAAATGAGCAAAAACTTATCATTTAATAATCAATTAACTCTAATTTTTACTTTATGCACATCTTGAACAATACAACATATGTGCAACTAGTACACATGCTTCGTGCAATTCCAGCACAAATATCTGTCTCACAGTCATTATCATGGAAGTGTAAGCAGCATGTATGTCTAAAAAAGTTTGAAGTAAACTGAACAATAGATGTTACATTGTATTTTGACTGTAACTTAGAATTTTTTTCATATTGCATGACTTTTATTAATTTCTTTGAAAATGAGTTACCTATTTGAATATAATATGACACAAATTACTGGTTGGATAACAGAACAGTAGCTTGATTTGGTGACAATTTTTTTAAGGATTTTGGGGCCAAGTCAACAACCCTACCTGGGCCAGCTTTTTCTATAGTTTTTTCGGACAGTAGTCAGTTTCAGTTTGATGGTCAACTTTGAAGGTTTGTATGAGATTTTTCTAGAATAACTAAAGTAAAGTGAAAAATGAATATTTTTATTTTTGAATAAAAAAAATTTGAAAAGAGTATTTGTTTGGGAGAAAGGAAGATATATAAATTCAACCTAAAGCATGCTTTTCCCACTGTCGCACTTTAGAAGTAACATTTTTTCCCCTCTGTTTTTATTATAAAAGCCATTTTGCAAACCATGCTTTTCTTCTTAGAAGCAAAACAAGTGGATTTGTTTCTTCTTTTGAATGAAAGAGGTAAAAAAAAGAAATGATTGATTAGTATATGAATGAAGGATCAATAACATCTTTATAGGGATATCGGAGTGAGTGAGTGAGTGAATATTAACGTCGCACTGTTTAGCTACACGAGGGCTTTTGGCGACGGACCACGTAATTTTGAACCATGGTCAAGTGACGTGGACGACACCTGAGCTGGCACCCCCCTCTCCTAACTACCACACCACACCAACGGGAGGACGTTTCAGCTCTCGACAGATTTAACGTGCATCGCTGCCCTACACGGCGGGTCTTTAGTGGTGCTGGGCTCGAACTCATGACATGCCTGCCATGGTCCGATACCTTAACCACTGGGCTACCGCAGCCCTAGGGATATCGGAAATTTGGAAAGAATATGCATTTGTTTGCGAGAAATGAAGATTGTAACTTAATCAACTTAAAACATTCATTTCATGTTTTTCCATTTTGGAAATAACGTTGTTTCCACATTTTTCATCTCCAACACCATTTTGAAACAAGCAGTTTTTCCCTCTGAACCAAAAAAAAAAAATCTATTTTCTAGGATTTTATCCAAATAATTTGTTTTTAGAAAAAAGTTTTTTTAATCTTTTTGTCAATTCATTTCTACTCTATTTTCTTTTTTACCGAATTGTTGGGAATAAATACATTATAATAGTTTTCCCAATATGACATAAAATTTAGCATAAGCCATCATTTTTTTAATACCATATTTTCGAAAGTTGATTCAGATAATTTGTCAGTTAAAGAGTTGGTGACTTTTGGTGACCAACACAAACAATGACAATATTATCTAATGAGGTATATTCACTACAAAAACAGTGACAGAACAGAATTTGGCATGTTTTCAATGAGTTGCAGAGTATTTGGTTACAAGGTCCTTAAAAACAATAAGTATAAAAGGTCAACTACATCGTCTTTACTAGCATTATAATCTTATTTATTTATAGCTGTTTCTCAAATTTGTCAGATTCTTATTGTGACACAATTTTCCATCAAGAAAGATATCTACAATTCATTTTGAAAAGTAATGAACATAATTTGAACAGAAGAAACTCTAATAAAAAAAATTATCATTTGCTCAGGTAGTACTGGTTTAATTTTTCCTATAACGTGTTGAATAGTTTTTCTTTTTCAAAACTGCCCAAGGTAGAAGTAGTTATAACAAATAGCAATGTCCTTTTTAAGATTGTTAATAGAAACTTCTAATGTGTGTTTCAATTTTTTTACTGGTTACAATTTTTTAACAAAACATTTAAATCTTTAAAACATAAACGTTTACTATTCCCATATATACACACACAGAGCTAGGTAATCAATAGTTTAATTGTATAACAGAAGCGATTGTACCCAGGCTGTTTTAATTTTTACCAAAATAACTAAAATGTATAAATATGAAAAAATGTTTTTAATTTAAAATGAAAAACTTAAAAAGACACAGTACCAGAAAGCAGGCTACTGATTTTCAAATGAAATCCTTCAGTTAACTCTTAGAAAGTCTTTTAGCTTTCAAAATAAGTATATAAAAATAACAACAAAGGTTAATTGAAAAACACAGTGAGAATACTAGCTGGTCAGAATTATTTTCTACGATTATAAGCAATGCATTTCTTGTACTCTCCAAGTTTTCAGTAAATCCCTACACTCACAGTTATCTTGGTTATCATTAGGAAAATTTAGTGAATAATATTGGCAATATTTCCATATCAGGTTTCTAAATCTTACCATAACATTAAAACATACATAACAATATAAGCATACTTGTAATAAATACACTTTGAATACATCCAACATCTATATTTACAGAAACGACCATTATTTAGGATAAGTTGCGGTAAATAACTTAAATCGCGCAAGATTTGAGACAGCTGAGATCAATTAATTTATATAACAAAAATGTATAATTTATCAGTCAGTATCTTATTATTTCAACAGAATAATTAAACACTCTGAAGCTTAAAAATTATATTTAAAATGTAAACAAAATTATCGATCATTATCATGCATCACTCTTAAATGCTAATTTTAATTTTTACCCGAGTTTCAATATGCATTTTTTCAACAGACTTAATGTTTCTAAGATTCAATATGCTATCCAAAAGTGAAATATTTTACATTTGATTTTCATTCTACATATATATTACAATTAAGATTTCATAACAATTAAGAAAGTTATAAAAGGAATTTAGCTACAATACTTAAACAGCATTCGAGGCACATTCAAAACAACTATAATCATAAGTTTACATACTTTTCGTATGATTCGGTAATCCGATCGATGAAAATCATTAATAACTAACAAAATACAAATACAACTGAAATTTAAATACAATTTTTTCAATAAAAAATATTTTGAAAGCCATACTTTTAAATGCAATCCCCTTTAGCAAGCAAATTTAAAGGTTTACAAAGAAGGTTAAGTATCTGATAAAAATGAGAAGAATGTTAATCAAAAAAGTTCTTGTTCTCAGATTTTAATTCGTCATGCACTTAATTTAAAGGTGAACAATTAATACACAATTATTGCAAAATGTGCGTTACATACACATTATAGCAATAGCAATCTGCAAAATATGGAATATCTGTCAGTTGCCATTCTTGCAGAGGAGAAAAATAAATTATGAGTTTTCAAATAATGGCAACATGGTTACTTGGATATCCAGAGTAAAAGTAAATATTTTATTCTTCTTCCTCGGGAAAGTCAGTGGCGTACACAAGAATGGGATTTGGGACTCAAATCCCTCTCATACACCAAGAGATTTTTAACTTTTAGCTCAAAGATTACGCTCCTGGGCTTTCATTTATGTGTT